>JALPQI010014860.1:0-35208 GCA_025490895.1 Thaumatotibia leucotreta | reverse complement strand
AGGACTCAAAGACACGAGATACATACAAATATCTTTGCTCTCGTGTGATACATACAACTTTTCACCTCAGCGGCGAGAACACAATTATTATAACCCAAAGGAGTAAAACATCAACACTCACTCTTGAGGGGTAAATACATCGGCGTCGTTACTTGATTCACTCCTATTTAAACAGATTATAGTTTAAGTTATGTTTTATACAAAAACTAAAATAAAAAATAAAAATAATAGGGGGCCTACTACGAAGCATAACCTGATGACAATATTCAAAGTCCGCCAATACCTAATAACTATTGGCGATACGTGCAAGTAAGTTATCGTAGCGGTAACACAGTATAGGTATATTCCCAAATGGACATTTTTCTCATAAGAATGGGAAAAAAATATTTTAAAAATAAAAATAAAACCGCCTTCAAAAATTCGCCCGAACTAAAAAGTTAAAAATAATTTTGGTTCCTACTACTTAGGATTTCCTACCCAAACCTTTAAACCTTTTACCCTATTCATTGAAATAAAACATTATGGCTAGGTACCCTACAGATTTCTTAGAAGTCGGTGCCAAGCCGAATACGTTCATAGGTATATATTAGATAGAGCTTTGTAACTTACTGTCACTCCGATTACGCTTTTATCAACAGAATGGTCTGCCTCAGTCATTTTCATGAAAGCATAACCGGAGTGACAGTAAGTTACAAAGCTCTATCAAATACATACCTATAAGTACTCGCGAAGTGAACATATTTGGCTTGGCACCGACTTCTAAGAAATCTGTAGGGTACCTAGCCATAATGTTTTATTTCAATGAATAGGGTAAAAGGTTTAAAGGTTTGGGTAGGAAATCCTAAGTAGTAGGAACCAAAATTATTTTTAACTTTTTAGTTCGGGCGAATTTTTGAAGGCGGTTTTATTTTTATTTTTTAAAATATTTTATTTTTTGCTTTTTAGTAGTGTAAATATAGTAGCGTTATTCAGTATGCTCTAAATACATATAATTAGAATGTACTGCACTGTAGTAGGCCATAAAACCTGAACTGGCGAACTTATATGAATACAACAACAATTTCAAAGGTAACAGACTTAGCATGCCAATATTACCTATTTAAAGAATCACTAACCGCTAACCGACATGTCATAACTACTAAGAAAACACTTGAATAGATCTCGAAAATGTATGACATTTGTTATATACAAAGAATGATCCTCCAACCCCTAATCGTTAAGGAGTTATTCCTTTTATCATCAGCTCACCAACATGAGACTATGACCACCTAAAGGCAAATACTCGAATAGCCTTCAAAATATATGAAATATGTTATATTTAAAGAATTATCCCCCAACTCCTAATCTCCAAGGAGTTGTACCTTACATCATCAGCTCACCAACATAAAAGGATGACCACCTAAAGGCAAATACTCAAATAGCTTCCAAAATACACGAAATATGTTATACTTAAAGAATTATCCCCCAACTCCTAATTGCTAAAGAGTTGTACCTTCCATCATCAGATCACCAACTTAAGATGTTCATGACTAGATGCAAATACTTGATTAGTCTTCGAAAATAAATGAAAAATGTCATGTGTGCCTACAACATTTGAAGAGTTCCCTCGATTTCTCCAGGATCCCATCATCAGATCTGGATTCGGTGACAATGGGACCAACTAGAAGGTATACCCTTTCAAACAAAAAAAGAATATTTCAAATCGGTCCACGCGTCTTCGAGTAATCGGGGAACATACATAAAAAAAAAAAGATTTCGACGAATTGTAAACCTCCTCCTTTTTGAAGTCGGTTAATTACCGGGAACGACCCATCACTAGTCGTGCATCATATTGCTGCAATCACGAATCATCAACAATTTAAAATGCACCATCGTCATGTCATGCATGCACAGGTAACGTGTTATATTAGCTAGGATTAGGAATTTTGGTGGCATTAGGTGAACAGAGAACAGTGGAGTCGTTACTCAAATTGTTTATGATTGATTGAATAATTATTTAGTCAAAAATAATACATAAATATATTCTTTTTAACAGGGTTTCGCCCATTTTAAGTATTAAATAATTTTATTGTATTAATATTTGACTACCTATGAAATGGACTTCAATATTTTTTTTATAATATAGCTTATGATTATTATATAATATTTATGGGCTTCGAGAAAAGTAGAACCTTGGAAATCAAATAAATATATTTTCTCATTTATCAACATTTTTTATTGAAAATTTATATTTTTCTAGATTCTCAAAAATAAAATTCATGTTATTTATTTGAATTCATTGATAAATCCAACTTGAACTAAACACTATTTCGTTATTATTTTATAAGTTAATCATTTATTCAAGTAAAAACATGTTTGTAATATCGACTCCACTGCTCTCTGTTTCCATAAATGCCTCCAAAATCCTAATCCTATATATTATACTTCTTGCAATGATATTTTTTCTTTCTTTCAGTTCAGAGTTCAACTTCATTATACAGACCAAGTAAATGGGACCAGGGTGAAGGCTTTCGATATTAAGAACCAGAACTGCCGCAACATCTTAGTGCGATCGGTAACACGAGCATTGGATTTGCGGTACAGGTACAGCGACAATTGCCTTATTAAACCGGTAAGTGCTCATTTTAACAACCTCTATTAATGAACCGACACAGAAGAGTGAAATAAATTTATGTCAAAAAGTAAGTCAATTTTTGGTGGTCCTTAATGCCGGCCATAGTTTATTGAATCTTTCTTGCTTATCTGTTTCATGCCTATACATGCCGCAAAACTATCTGGCGACTGAAGGCGTCATGCTATCTGCGTTACACTTGTTAGCATTCGGTCAAAGAGAAAGAGATAGCAGTGTGATCTCAGTCGCCAGATAGTTTTGCGGCGAGTATAGTCCAGAAGTTGATGTTAACAATTGCCTTCTGGCTCCACACCACGACCTGCCATTTTTGTGATATCATTATAGTCCTCCAGTTTCCACATCCACACGAAATTTTAAATTGTACTACGATTAGAGGTAGGTAGGTACTTAGATCAAATTAAACTTTCAAAATCCAAAACCAACAGGGTATGTTAGATAAAAGCTTGCAAATATACAGTGCTTTATAATGCGTGTATTTTAAGATTGCCTCAAACCGTAACCAAATGCAGGCTTTAGGGCTATACGAAGTGATATTCCAAGGTACGGTCGGCTCTAATAATATGTACCTATACGATTTTGATCCTTATGCCTTTGACATACGTTCCGAAATGTATACATATTATTAGACTGTACCTAATGTTATATTATACCTAGTCCTAACCCCTTACGTGTAATTAGTTGTTGAAGGTTTATTGAACTGCAATGTAACGCGAATTCATACTATTTGACACACGGTATAATCCGTCAGCCGTCATAACATTGAAATTATTTTGCATAAACAAAAACGAAAATTTTCATTAAACCACGTAAAAAACTGTTTAGTTGGACCGTCACAAATTAATTACCTTAGGTAATATCAAAAATATATGTATTACGCTTTTGTATTTTATACAAATGTTTATCTAACCCCTGGATGCTTAGCCAAGTTGCCAATCGCTAGCACTTGGTAGCGTATCGTAGTTTTCCCTCTCTGTCAATCTTTCATATTATTTCATCTTTTTTTTTATGCTATAGGTGGGAAACGAACAGACGAATCGCCCGATGGAAAGCGATTAACGTCGCCCATGGACACCCGCAACACTAGAGGCGTCGCAAATGCGTTGCCGGCCTTTAAGGTGGTTACGGTGGTTAGGTGTTGGCGGTAAGGAAGGTTTGAAGGTCGTATCGGTCCAGAAACACCGCTTGTGACAGTTCGTTCCAAAGTTTAGCTGTGCGAGGCAGGAAGTTACGAGAAAAGCGCACAGTTGAGGACCGCCAACCATCTAAATGGTGAGAATGAAAACATTGTCGCGTAGGGCGGTGGCGGAAAGAAGCGGCAGGTATTAATCCGAACAACTCCTCGGAACACTCCCCGTAGTACAGTCGACAAAAACGTCTCCTTTACAGCTCACAAGTGCAAGCATCTTACCACGGATGCGCGATACACACATAGAAACTCGCATGCAACGAACGCTCATGCTGCCGCGTATGTGTGTGTTATCTATAATTTCAAACTAAGTAGTCTAGCTACGCGAGGGATGAGTTCACAATTTTTGCCCGTTAAATAGACGCTGCGATGGCGCGGTTGGTCTAACGCTGGCTGTTAACCCAATGATCTGGGTTCAAATCCGATGCTAGACGTTATGGCGCACTTGATTATTTTTGTCATGTTTTTAGAAATTGAATAATAACAACTATAACAAGTCGGTAGAATCATTTGACTAATAAGAAACAAGAAACCCGTTTCTTAAACAGCTGGAAGCGGGTAGATTGTTCATGTTTCGAATATTAGTAGAATTGCATGATTTGTATGCTGCTCATGGTTTAAATATGGATTACACTTTACAGCGTAGACTTCGATAATTATGATAGGTTTAACGTATAAGTAAGTAGCATGTTAACGTGTTCAGACAAGCAACTTCAATGTTATCAAAAGATGATGTTAGGCATACTTACCAACTCGACGTCTTTGTAGACGAGGCACTTTACTGGGCATACCTACAATGCTTCCCCAATATGTCAATAGTTCTATCCTAAGGGCCTTATCACTCTTGCGATTTACAAGCGAGGCGAAAGCGAAGCGTACGCGCGGCGTGTTCGTCGCGTGCCCGCAACCAATTCGTCGCGGTGGTGTCGCGATTACGCCGCGACCGCGTGACGAATACGCCGTGACTACGCACCGAGTTTGCAGCGTCAAGAGTTGGTATCCATTATGTAATAATAAATCTTATTCCAAGACTCAGATCACTCTGAGCGATTTACTGACGGCTGCGCAGCGTATTCGTTACGCGATCGCGGCCAAATCGCAACGCACTCGCGGCGAATTGGTTACGGGCTTGCAACGATCATGCTGCGCGCTCGCTTCGCTTTCGCCTCGCTTGTAAATCGCAAGTGTGATAAGGCCCTTAGATGTGATTGTTATCTACTATTTTTTTTAATGATATACACATAAATATACTTTCCACATTTGCAGAAAAGACGCCTTCTACGGTGAAGTTTATCGTATTTAAAAAAATTACTTACAGGATACTTCCTTTAGATTTTTTTTATAAACTACAACTAATAATAATAATATTGTTTTATATTTACACCCAAGTTAAATAAGGAACTGTAGGATAAGTATACCTACTTAGAATATTTTTTTTTGTTATAAGCCGCACGTGTGTAATAATAAACAAGAAATATGTTGGTCTTGTTAATGCCTCGTAGGCCTGTTTCATCATTGAGCTTTTTATTTTAAATATCAAGGTTCATCAATTAATTTAGATAGTCTGCGAGGGGTTAATATCAGGATATTATGAGGATGTTATGTATTAGTTCAATTCTGGGGACGTTTGGCATAGTTTTTTTAAATTAAATCTACAGAATAAAAACACGAATTGATTTAGCAATTTGTTTATTAGGTATTATACTTTGAAATATTATAATATAACAAAATAACAATTATATCGAGCAACATTTTTCTATACCTAAATTGTTGTTTTAAAAATTGTATTTGCAATCGCTCCTATAGTATACCTACTGTAAAATGTGATGTTGATCATCTACAACATCAGCACACACCTATATATTTGCCAAGCATTGACAAGAAAAAATACATGAAATAAAACAATGGAAAAGGATTTTATCGCATCAGTCATCTGTAGATCAACCTTGTAAAGTGTTTGAAACGTCATGATGTAATGAATAATTAATAAATATACGCGATATAATCCGTTTCCATATAGTTTATAAATTAATGCTAACATTTAAAACTCTCACACATTATTAGTAGCATTATATTCATTTGCTTATATGTTACCTGCAAGGTAATTGAAACATTGTTTACTCGGTAATTAAAACAAAAACTGATACACATGTATGAAACATTAATTAGAATGCCTTAATTATAAAATACTTAATTCCCATCACATAAATAAGCTACATGTTTTTATTATCTATCTACCTACAGCCTATAAAAAAAGAATTACATAAACTGGTATTTATATGTAAATTTCTAATCGTAACATATTCTAGAGCAATAAAATTACAGCTTTTAATATTTTAAGATGCTGTAATTGCATATTTAGTAAAATAAACATTAAAACTTTGCCACCAAGAGAAATTACCGGATATGAGATGTTCGACATTCGTCTCTCAGCAAATGATAGAAAAAGTAGGAAAGTAATAAATAAAATAAAAATTTTAAAAATATATATTTTTGAGCTTATCAATGGTCAAATGAATAAGCATGCTTTGTCAGTTAGTAACTAACTTCATCAGCAATAACATCATTAAACACATTGGATTGCCCATTAACTAGTTGACTATCAAATGATTTAAAGTTATGTCAGGAACGTTTCAAACATATCAAAATCTTTTTTCTCATACAATTTTACATAATAATAATGTTTTATTTATTTATTAAAACAAAAGTGACATGACATTACAGCACAACACCAATGCGTCATGAAACTAAAATTACACTATTGAAAAAAAGATACAGATACACATCACATAATATAAATCAAAAACATTAATTAGATCTAGATTTACGATGTTCAATTTTATATACCTATATTTGCCTGTATGTTAGGCAAAATATTATGGTAGAATGATTAGGCATTTTAAATATCTGTTAAGTAAAAAAATGTAAGTAAAAACCTATTAAAAATTCAAAGGTTGACTAATTCAATAAATTGTTTTAATATTTATATTTTCTGATCGTGTAATCCGGCGAGATAATATAATAAGGTAGTGCTACATTATTTCAATTTTATTGTAAATCATACGAACGTTATATAAATAACAAACATGCATTAGCTATGTCACCAGTTTTATATTTTATAGTGAAATCAACTGTTTTGAATGTTATGAAGACAATCTTTGTATTTTTTTTTTAATTCAAACTATCTATATTTTCGGTTACAAAATTAGCCCACGTTCACTTGATCTAACAAATCAAAGTAAAAATAAAGTAATCAATTGAACAAATTGGATACTAGTCACAACATAACACGACCTGGGTCGCATTGTATAAAGTTACATTTTACTATTATTGCGACTTCCAACTTGCACCAGCTCCCCGGGCCCCATCGATGACATCCAGCCCCAATACCCTAGAGTCAAACTACCACTAGCCGTACACGGTAAAAAGTTTTTTTCACAATAACGCTCACCTTTTTTCTACACAAAATTTTACGGCCGTCTTTATCCGACTTAAACGATTTTTCGTCAGTAGGTAAATATCACTACGTTATTACACCAATCAAAGTCTAGATATTTCATTGCAAATCGCAGTCTGTTATCTATGTGGTCCCTTGTCAGCGCAATTTTTTTCGCGGGTCTTCGACATCTTTATCCAGCCGCGCTTAAGTGGTTCCGCACGGTCTGCAAGATCACATCATGCCTGGCTCCTGTCACACGGGTGCTGAGAAACGGGTCCTTTGAATGTGACGCAACAACGTCCTGATGAAGCATAGACGCGTCAGTATACGCTCCAGGATTCGGGCCGAAATTCTCTGATTTCACATTTCCCGTCTCAGCAAACCGGCGAACCCACAGCCCATAGTTGCACTGTTGGTCTCTGCAAAGTAAATTTAGTATAAGATTAACATGTTTCGTAATTAACTGAACGTCAAACGTGTCAATATACTCGTACTAGATAAATAATAGACCAACCACCAGAAGTCTTTCGTAGTTGATTTTTTCTATGGTAAGCACATCTGTTACGACATTGTGGGATTATCCGCATTGTAAAAAAGTAACTTCAATATCAATTTGTTTAATTATAAAAAAAATAAATAAATTGATGTTTTCTAATCTTGTATTGATTACAGCGCCCTCTCTAGCAAATTCAACGCAGCGTAGAGTTGCCGAGCTTGCAGACGATTATGTGATGCATACGTCTTAGGAGTGTGGCTTAAGGTTGTAGTACCTTCGAAACATTACGTACAGATGTCGCTAGTGATTAGATTCACAATACCATTGGAAAAATTCGCTGTGATCGATGGAAGGTCGTCTGGTGTAATTGGAAGCACGTTGGACCGGCAATCCAGAGGAAGCGGGTTCGAATCCCGTGACAACCAGAGTCTTTCGTAGTTGATTTTTTCTATGGTAAGCACATCTGTTACGACATTGTGGGATAAATAATAGGTAAATGATTATATTTTTAATTGAAATTACTTATTCACACAAAAACCATGCGTTTCTTTTAATAAGTAGCTATCTAAGAGTATTACTTACTGATATCATTCATCTTCGTGCGATTTCACTTAACGAAACGTTCTGTTTATGAATAATAATATATAATAATAATTTCGGCCCACTTCAATCCGAAATACGCGTATTCTCCATGTTAATACAAAACAATCAAAATCAATAGGTAACAAGAAAGTAAAATGAACAATGCTTGCAACGAAGGTCGGTTAGCAATGAAATGAAATTTAATGCCATACCCATTACCTACAATATTGTTATAACGATATGTATATATTGCGGGTAGATTAATAAAATATCCACCTCATTCAAGTAAAGGTAATTGGCGTCAAAGAATTTGAATGGTAGCCTACGATATTAAATATAATTAACTTTGAACCTTAATACTAATGACACAAAGTTGTAACTAACGTGAAAATAGACAATAACCTTTTATAAAATAAGGCGACATATTTTTTTGACTTTAGGCGAAATTGAATCTTGAATCAATGTATTATGGTCTTACAGTGCGAACATATTTCTAAAATCTGTATTATTTTGTAAAGTAAATTTTATGATAATTATGATAAGGTAGAAAATACAAGCTCTTAAATTTGAACTATCACGCACACTAGCACAGGACTTCTTCGCAGTGTGTGTCGTGCGTCTGAGATAACTTGTTAGTGTGCGGGGCCTGTAAAGGGCGCTCTTTTGTCGACTGTACATGCGATAGAAAATGCAGAGCGAGGCCACATCTCTACGCAGCGCCAGGGTATCAAGCCGATCAGAAATACGTTGGCAGTTGACAACTCGAGCCGCTCTCCGTTGGATGCGGTCTAGAGGGAGAAGATGGTACTTAGGTGCCCCTGCCCAAAGATGAGAGCAGTATTCCATATGCGGGCGAACCTGCGCCTTATAAAGCTGTAGGCGGTGGGCCGGCGTGAAGTACTGCCTCGATCTATTGAGCACACCGAGCTTCTTCGAGGCCAATTTGGCCTTACCTCCTAGGTGGACGCGGAACTGGACATCACTCGAGATGTCAACACCAAGAATTCCAATACTGGCTGTGGCAGATAGGGAAGTGCTCTTGAAACGGGGTGACGCGACAAACGGAAGCTTTTTCGCGGTGAACGCGCAAACCTGTGTCTTTGTAGGGTTAAATCGGACCAAATTAAGCCGACCCCAATCTGAGACCTCTTTTAGGGAGTTCTCAATTTCAGACACAAGTTTGTTCCGGCTCTCAATGACGTTTTCCCGGGAAATATTAGCACGGCCGGTGTAGGAGGCATCACCCGTACTGTCATCCGCATAACAATGAATGCCGCTAGTATGCAACATGTCATTAATATGCAGGAGGAATAGCGTGGGTGATAGCACACAGCCTTGAGGGACACCAGCATTCACAGACATTGAGTCAGAGCATTCACCGTCAACAATGACCTTAATGCTTCTGTCTGCTAGAAAACTGCTGACCCATTCGCATAATTTCCCTGGAAGCCCATAGGATGGAAGTTTCGAAAGAAGGGCTTTGTGCCAAACGCGATCGAAGGCCTTTGCAACATCCAAACTAACTGCCAGTGCCTCACCTTTTGTCTGTATCGCCATTGCCCAGCAATGTGTCAGGTAAACTAAAAGGTCACCAGCCGAACGACCCCTACGGAAACCGTATTGTTGGTCACTCAAGAGCTGGTGATCCTCAAGATACCGGAGGAGCTGACGATTAATTATGGACTCCATAATCTTCGAGAAAAGGGAGGTTATAGCTATCGGCCTGTAGTCGGATGGATTTGAGCGGTCGCCTTTTTTAGGGATCGGGTGCACCAAAGCTGACTTCCACGAAGTCGGGACTACGCCAGAAGAGTAGGAGAGCCGAAAAAGACGCGTTAAGACCGGCGCCAACTCAGGGGCACACATCTTCAAAACAACCGCGGGGATACCATCATGCGACAAAGACTTTTGCTTACGATTGACGATTAAGCGTTAGCGATTGGCAACTTGTCTAAGCACCCTGTTTGTTTATTTTTGTTTTTTGGTTAAAATCTTGAAAGTTTACTTTGATCGTACTTCTAACAAGCTATAAAACTGACATGGGACCCCGATCTACGAAAGCGATTCAGTTTAGAACCTAATCTGAATAGCAATGTGTCAGTTCCATAGAATAACTGAAGAAGCAACTAACAGGTTACTGATTGTCTCCTGTTCGTTGCCGCCGTGATTTGGGCTCTACTTTTCACTTACGGTGGAGTGGAGCCACTTTGTTGTGCCAACATAAAAAAAAGCAGAACCTAAACTAAATCGCATTAAAGAGATCTTGGTAGCTCCCCGGGCCCTACAAATTATTTAAACTAATATTTATTTCTAGATTACGGCTGAGTTCAGCAATCTAGACTTGGACGCAATTCTACACACATTGGTGCACTCGCTCTGGTATGGGACCGCGCAAATTCGTTACGAAGTGTCTATCAACGAAACTGTGTTCACGTGTCTTGACCTAGACATGCTCACCAAAAAAGCCTCGCCTTTTAACTAGTCTTGAAGGAATGCAAACATAAATAAATAAATATCTTGGGACATCTTACACAAATCGACCTAGTCCCACGATAAGCTCAATGAAGGCTTGTGATGTGGGTACCAAGCGACGATATATATAATAGATAGATACATTTATAGATACCTACTTAAATACATAGACAGCCATGACCATGACCAAGGAACAAATACTTGTGATAAATAAATACACAAATAATGCCCTCGCCGGGATTCAAACCCGGAACCTCCAGCTTCGTAGGCAGTGTCACTACCAACTAGGCTACGGAGGCTGAGATATTGATATAGTAGGTAATTCAGATAACTTCTGACCATGTTCTTTGTCTTTTTCATAAGCAGGATTGTTTTCTTCCCTATTGGTTAACATTGAATCTTATTGCTTGGGTTATAGAGTGGAAAATTTAAATAATTGGTTTATTTTTTAATGCAAATACAGTAGGATCTTGCAGTTTTCTAACAATAGACAAAGAACACGGTTGAAGTTTTCTGAATTACTATAGTTAGGTATTTCAATTTAGTTCAATTCTACTTAAGAGTGCTCGGATTTACGTTTTCGTGTTTGTTTTTTCACTTCTCTGTACTGTCAATATCAGCCAATGAAGGGTGATAGACTGATAGACCACTACGTGGTTTTTGGAACAAACTTACCGACCATTTTTAAATATATATATATTTTTTAAATTAAAGACTCAAATAACTTTGAGTAACATTATATCGAGTACCTACCATAAATTTTGCATATTATTTATTTAAAAATATTTTTGATTAGTGAAACTATGTTTTGACGATGATTTAAAAGACGTCTAGGTTGTCTGCGAATTAATATACAGGGTGTAAGTCTAATACGGGCGAAGCTCTTAACGGGTTTTAGTTTACGACATAATAAGTACAGTCAAATAAGTTTTACTTAAAATTAGAGCAACAAAATTTGCCATACAAAATAATTCGGCGCGCAATGTAGAGCAACATACGCGAGTTAAAGACTCGATGACAGCTAATTTCAAAAGCAGATGACATAACTGCAATGTCAACAATAACAAATGTTCGTACCTACATTGCTGCTTCGATAATCTTAAAAAAAATCTGTGGGGTCATAATTGAGAGTAACTTTAAAAAAACCTTGTAATCCATGATTACACTAATGAATCCCATGCCTGGTTTAATTGATCGCCTGTATTAGACTTACACACTGTATCTAGACTGAATTACCTGTCAACAACAAGTTGATCTAAACTGGCTAGGTATATTAGTGAACAAGAAATAGATAATATCCTGGAAAAAAATATCTGAAACTGCTTAATCGGAATCTAGTAACCTTCATATGACCAGGATTAACCCATTGAAATCTGTGCTGTACATATCTTTGCATTTTACCAAGAATTGGAAATAATTAAAACACGGCAATAGATTTAGCCTGCGCAATTGCGCATTTGTCGGTAAATTACTATCAGGCGCTTTTTAAAGGTAAAACATGTCATATAAGATTTTGTACAGTGTTTATTGTTTTTCTCGCAATATTTTTTTTTACTTTTTTCAAACAATTTCACAGACCCCCATTTTCCACTTGCTTGTTACTAGAATTAAATACATAAATAAGTATGTAGATACTGTGTTGGGTAAGTACGTACAGTCGAGGACAAAGTTAACAGAACTCAACAACATACAGCCATCTGCAGGGAGGGTCAGTTTACTCTGTGGTCGACTATACATGAGTGTAGGCAATATATCTTCTTGATTTTCATGAATAAACGGCATTATACTAGCTACTGATGTGTTGTCATTCATGTAGCATAATCCTACTTCCATTTTTATGTCCCTATTTGGGAACCTAAATATGAAAACCCAGGGGAATCCGTTATGGATACCACCCGGCCCGACTCGCACGGACTAAACCCCTGGGGTGTTCCACCGCTCGCTCTGTGTGCGGGGTTTCAGGAACGCTGCTGCACACCTCCGAGAACCCCGCGAACGTTGCCCTTGCGGGCCCGTCTTTTGGGCTGCTTCAGCAGCCTACTCCGCCGATAGCACCTCGGAACACTTGAGGGCTATCCGGCTCGGGACCTCTCCAGGCGGATGACGGGGCTTCCGACCCATCACCCGCAGGTCCCCCTTACGGCGGCTGCATGCGGCCTGCAACGGCTCTGCGCCGCCGCCCTGGATGCTTAGCCAAATTGCCAATCGCTAGCGCTTGGTAGCGTATCGTAGTTTTCCCTCTCTGTCACTCTTGCATATTAGTGCGACAAAGATAGCTAGCTGCCTTTCGTTTACGATTGACGATTAAGCGCTAGCGATTGGCAACTTGGCTAAGCACCCTGCTCTCCTTCGGCGCTGAGGGAGCGCATTCGCATCGTCCTCGCGCGCAACCTAAATATAAAACCTAACCTAACCTAATTTAATTTAATGCACAACGAGTGCAGAACCCGGAAACCTACATTAGAACTTTAAAACCTAACCTCTTCCATAGTCTACAGTTGAGTGCTCAGCTCCCTGTTGTGAGGTCAGGGACACCGTTGCAGCTTCGGCGTGTTATGTGGCTGGACACACGGAGGTCGATGAAGAGAAAATAAACTTCAGTATATCTTCAGCAGAAGCATCGGCGTTTATTTTCATAATAAATACGACACTTGCATATGAGATTATTTAAAATAATATAGATATAAAATGGTGACTCGCGAGTAGATATGATTCGGGCAGATGACATTAGAAAAAGAAAGACAAAATGCATAGATAAAATAATTACATGCATCAGATGACATCTGTCACTGTAACAGTAAAGCGTTTTTGTTATATAGGTACTTAAATATGTTCAATACTCCTCAGTAGTCGAGTGACGTCATTGAGCCCGGGTAACAACTGAAATACGAAAGACCCTTTTACCAGCTGCTTAGTTATTGTGCAGTGTGCACTCTCAAATATGTAACCTATCCTGAGAGTAAATTTGCGGTCTGGGATGTTTATGGAAAATAAGTGAAAACACGACTCAAATTATGCTGTCAACTGTCACGAGAGATTTAACCCGCTGCTCTAACACATATATCTCCCGTCCCTTTTACGCAACGGAACCTTCTGGAACTAAGTCTTAGAAATTACCCTTTCTAGGGATAAATTAGCCTTATAGATTCAACATAACATAAATAGATACATTAATTGCCAATTACTGTACCTAACACGGTGTCGTAAGGCGAGCGATTATCTTACCATAATTGTATTATTGTAAATAGATTTATAATATGATAATATACAGGGTGTTTTTTTTTCGACCGTTCAAATTCTACGTAGTGAATGTGTAGGTCATACTCACCAACTTTTACTATGGGGACAAAGTCGAAATCGCGAAAAAAAAATCAGCTGTTTCATACAAATTGGCGGCATTACGCCGGCCGAAATGTATGAAACAGCTGATTTTTTTTTCGCGATTTCGACTTTGTCCCCATAGTAAAAGTTGGTCAGTATGACCTACACATTCACTACGTAGAATTTGAACGGTCGAAAAAAAAACACCCTGTTTATTGTATTCGTACGCCAAAGGCAAAGTTTAGCAAAAAAAATTTTTTTTTTTTTAAATTTTTTTTTGCTAAACCAGTTAAAAAACCATGAGTTCAAAAAACTTTTTAGCTCATTTAGTTTTATGTCCACTGAACTACCAACATGTTTAATCATTAATAAGGTACAATGTTGTGATACCTAGATACATCACTCATAGGTCGTAACTTTAACATACTGTTTCTCCTTAATGGATAACTTTAAAACACTGGGACCTTTTGCGAATAACTAGAGGCAGTCAGAGGAGTCTTCCATTTGATTTTTTGTTCTTGTTACAGGCCACACCCTGTATATACAAAAAGCAAAAATTTATTTGAAAATAACGTGTTTTGGAAAGTGTACGTTTCAAAAACACGCTATTTTTAAATCAATTTGGAAAAACATGATCACTTCGTATCAAAATAGTAGACAAATATACACTTTGCCTCCTGGGTTCTCCTATTTTTGAACAATCCTTTCCCGATTATATTTCTAGCTCGATTTCTAAATTCCAAAATCACGCAAATCGTCTACTCGAAATTAGGCCTCATTATGCTCTTGCGATTCTTAAGTTTTATCTTTTTGTCCCTAAATTGACATACGTGCTCCGCTGCTGTCCGTTCTGGAAAAAAATTAAATATTAATTTATTAACACCTTTAGACGGTTTAATCAAAATTACCATAGAAAAAAATCTAAATATTCAGCTAACGGAGCGTTCCTAAGTACTGGTACTTTTCTGGTTCGCAACCGGCCTGAGACTCGGGGCCGCGGTTACATACCGCGACCCCGAGTCTCAGGCCGGTTCACTCACTTATGCTGTTATGGTTATGCACTTATGCTGTTACCGTTTCATTTTTTGCTCCTATTACAGGCCACACCCTGTATATTTTTTTTCAAAACTACAATTTATGTACATAGATTAAATCTAACTAATCTACTTAACTTAACCTATATCTAAGATTGGCCCTTGTGGCATTGTACCGAGGATGGTGGCGGCTTCCTCGCACAACGCATCAGTATTGCGATACAGCGAGGAAGTCGCCAGCTCTTTCGGTCTTTAGTTACATCAACAAGACGTTTTGCGATTTCAGCAAACAATTTGCGTGCGCTGGGCCCCATGAACCTAAAGTTTCTACGCCAAACGGTACAAAATCGTACTCTTTGCCGAGGCCCTTATATTTATTAAGTTTTAAAAACTCGGCATTTTCAGCCGCAGCGGCCGCCTTAAATGTAGTTCGTTGAACATGGGACGGTGCCAGGGTGTCTACGCAAGTAGCATCCCATACCAACATCCGTCCCAAGCTCCAAGGAACCAAAGACACACCATCAGGTCTCTTACCATCATCTCTAATAATACCAGTAGGCTCAAGAAGAGCAGGTACGTTGACCGTGGCAAGAGACCTGCGGACAACTTAGTCCGTGGTGTCCCAGTCGGTCCATGTCTGTGCCACAACAGCGTAAGTGAGGGGTACATACCGCGGCCCCGAGTCTCAGGCCGGTTGCGAACCAGAAAAGTACCAGTACTTAGGAACGCTCCGTTAGCTGAATATTTAGATTTTTTTTCTATGGTAATTTTGATTAAACCGTCTAAAGGTGTTAATAAATTAATATTTAATTTTTTTCCAGAACGGACAGCAGCGGAGCACGTATGTCAATTTAGGGACAAAAAGACAAAACTTAAGAATCGCAAGAGCATAATGAGGCCTAATTTCGAGTAGACGATTTGCGTGATTTTGGAATTTAGAAATCGAGCTAGAAATATACTTAATCGGGAAAGGATTGTTCAAAAATAGGAGAACCCAGGAGGCAAAGTGAATATTTGTCTACTATTTTTATACCAGGAGTCAGACAGTCAAATATGGATTTTAAAACAGTCAAACTATAGGAAGTCTTTTGAATAAAGAGTTCGCATTTAACTACTATAATTTATAGTTCTAAACCAATATTTTCAAAATTTGTTTTGGTAAGAGACAAACCGGACAGTCGGATTATTGCTTGAGTTTTTTTGTTTCTTCTTTAACTTGTTATCTTCAAAAAATAAATTTATCTTGATTTTAATGTAGAGGTATTTAAATTTGGATAACACAAACACTTTATAATTAAATTATCATTATTTTAATAAAGACCTACTATTTTGTTTTGCTCGAGTTTTCTGTTTCTTCGCTTAAAAACCTCGCGTGTGGTGAAAAGTGTTGTGTTCTCGGTAGTAAAATTTGTCCAACTTTCGTGACTTGAAAACTTCGCAGTACTTAAGAGTCCGAGTTTATCATTTATTTTTGCAAACTGGTGCGGAAAAGTAAACTTTGTGCACGCTTCGCGTGCGTTAATTTCTCTTTTTAAGGCACTTGTTATGAAAAAAGTCGTTCGATACACGTGTAAAAACTTCTTTTTAACTCGGATGATTGTCGCCCTCGTTTCACTCGGGCTCCAACTTACACCCTCGTCGAAAAAAAAAAATTGCACTTGCATCGAAATGTACTATTTCTATATTATGTACCTACAATTGTATGTTTCCTTTTTCTGTTATACGAAATATGTTTTAATGAGTTTCTGAATCTTTTATAATTGGCTATTTTCTAGTTTTTGACGGACACGGCCGTAGCAAATGTAGATTTAACTGTCTAAAACATTTGCTGAAATAGCAAAAGGAGATGTTTATGTATGAAAACATTATGATTGAATCAAAACTACCTACCTACCAAATCTACACAATAATGCCCAATGTAACAAAAATGTTCAGCGATGAATGTATGGATTCAGGAATAGGTCATCTCATAATATACTTAACTATGCAGCTATTAGTATCAGTAGAAGAGAAAAACGAAGGTAAAAGGGCCAATAGAAAAATAAACAGTTAACATTATTAGTTTTTTTTATTCTTACTTTTCGCAAGTTCGCTCTACAAGAGTTGCAGTTTGCATACACAGTTCGCTTTCTTTATACACAGTAAAACATTTTTTTACGTTTTCTCTATTTTATATCAAAATAAAGTCAGGCAGTGTTGAGGCTTGGGTCAGAGGTAGGAGTTAGTGCCAGCCGTGAGCGCCATGGCCCCAGGGTTCTTCGGGCGCGGCGGCGGCGGCGTGAGCAGCGTGGGCATACTGGGAGAGGTGAGCGGCACGGGCGTGCTGGACCTCAGGGGTGTCGACGACGTACTGTCCGTCGTGGGTGAGCTGGATGTGGGCCTGGGGGCCGGTCCACTTGCCGTAGCCGCCGTGCGCGGGCGCGTAGCCGGCGTGAGCGAGGGGCGCGAGGGCCGCGCCGTGGTAGGCGAGCGGCGCGGCGTGTGCGTAGGCGCCGGCGCCGGCGTGCGCGGCGAAGTGCGCAGCCTTGGCGTGCGCGACCTCGGGTGTGTCAATCACACGTCCGTCATGCGCCAGAGGAGCGGGGCCGTATTTCAGGAGACCTGGAACACGAGGTACTTTGGTTAGGAGACGCCATAGCTGTCATAACTTGTAGAAAGTGAGTATGATCATACTTTTCAACGTTAATTGTACCTGTATGTTGTAACTAATTATTCCACGTCTTTTCGTGATATGAACGTATGTGGATATAAATAGTATTGTTGATGTAAATTAAGTAAGTTCTGATCAATTAAACAAACTAGCAAAGAAACCTAATCACCTGGGAATACATTTTGTACAGCTATTTAAATTTAATTTATGGTAATTAGAACATTAACTTATTACTTATTAAATAACATTATGAATAAGTAGGTACTTTGGCGTAACTTGTGTGTAGAAAGGCATAAAATTATTAGAATTATTAAGTGGTTATTAAATAAAGATGTTCACGAAACGGTTTCAGTAGAGCGTGCCGTATGTATAAAATTGTGAATTCATTTGGAAGATAAGTTGGTATATGACGTAAGTAATTTACTAAAGTAACCCACATTATCAAATAGGTAGAGTATTTCGTAGGAAAGGGCGTGATTAGGGTAATTTTATTGTTTTCTTGATGGATTGAAGCCGAAACCAGAAAGTTTCTCAACAAACATTAGTTTGTTGAGAATCTTTCTAGTTTCGGCTAATTATTATGCAATTTACTTAAATTATCGCCATATTATTACTCCATTGTTGTCTTTGGTGATAATTCCCTAGCCCAATTTAATTATAGGCACCTACTTAGGAACGGTCAGTTAATGAACTCCATACATAAACAATAATTTGGGGAATACACGGGATGTGAGAAAAATGTGATGTTATGATATTGCTGCACTACATTTGAACACGTTCGTTCCCCACAGCGCCTGTTATCAACAAAATTCTATGCCAATAACACATTGTGATCAAAATAACCATACTCCTATGCCACTAGCATAAATCAAGTTGATAATCCAATGCCAGTGGTATAAAAATACGAAATTTTTTGACACAATTGTGCCGCCGGCATAGGAGTAGAGTCTTTTCGATCACGCATGCGTGTCACTGGCATAGGGGTTCTATAACATAATTTCGATCGGCTTAGTATTAGCACTTTGGCGAAACCTGACTTTCGATAGAATTCGACGTCTTTGACACATATCGCGTAACACGTTCGCAGATATATTTTTACGTTTATACTAATAAATACCTACTTATCAATAATTTTAACTAAAAATGTGTATGAACTTCGGGTATAACTTAACGTAATATAGGAAACTTTAGGCCTAGTTTATGTTAATTTCGCATGAACTAAATTGTACATGGTTGTTTGATTACTAAATAAATAAAAAAATAAGTTGCTGGTTTTAAGTTGATGATAAAACCAAGATTGTGTTCTGAAAGCGTGATTATGAATTAATGAAAGTTTGCCGGCTTGTTTACCTTTTTTTACTTTCAATTAAAGTATGGTATGCATAAAAGCAAAAGTAACAAGTATGTGAAACTCACCAGCAGCTGGCGCGCCGTAATGTCCCCCATAGCCGATGGGGCCGATGCCGGCGTGACCGATGCCGGCGTGACCGATGGGCGCCCACGCGCCGTGCGCGGTGGAGGCCTGCGCGTGCGCCGCCAGGTGCGCGGCTTTAGCGTGCGCGACCTCAGGCGTGTCCAGCACGTGCTTGCCGTCCGGGCTGAGCTGGACGGGCGCCGGCAGCCAGGAAGCCTGGGCCAGGCAGAGGGAGGCGGCAAGAACAATCTAGAAAGAAACAAATAGGTATTGTTATAAATATTGGATGTCATATACCAAAAAAAAAATACCAAGATCACCAACGCCCGAAGTGAGAATCGAACTCACGTACCTAATCAGCTTTCGCGACTGGTGCCTGTACTGCTCGGCCACTCAGTCTTAGCAACCACCAGTCAAATTGGTCGGGGATATGCAATCTCTTGCAAGGCTAGGCGCCTTTGACGCTTTGCCTTTGTCAGGTATTGTTACTAAATGGATCCAAACGACATTTGGTGATGTGAATGAACATAATGGGTCGATTCTGATATGTCCAATGTGGATTTGATTTTCTTGCTTGTTCTTCAATAGCTCGGTGGATAGAAAACTAAATCGAACATTGGTTTTTAACCTACTTCACGAAATAACGTTAGGTGCTATAAATATTTGGTTCAAGTAAGTAAGGTCTAAGTGGAACGGGCTGTATATAGTATATACATAGTTAGTTCGCATCCGTCTAAGTATCAATAATCATTGCTTAGATTGAAAAAGTTGCAATGTTAAAAGTGTTACTGTTCTATCGCCACAAATGACAAGCGATAAAACAATTATTGTTTCCATTTGATGTTAAATTAATAACTTGATTGAGACTAAAAGACTAAAAAATCTGATGAAGATTAGTCCTTTCGGTGCCTGATTTTATAATTTAGTGATACTTAAATATGAGAAGATAACAATAGCCAATGCTTATAAGCACATCTGTTTTATAAGCACATGACACTTCTTAGGTATTTTGACTTTGTATATGATATTTTCATAATGATATCAAAAACTAAAACAGTTTCAGCTATGTGTGAGAACTTGATTGAGAAATATTCACATTCCTTCTCACTGTTTAATTAAAGGTAAAACCAGATTGTCCCTAAGTTTGTTGCATCGGATTAGTCATTTCACTTTGTCGGAGATGTCGTGTGATTCTTAATTATATATCCATCAGTCCGGACAGCTGACAAGCGATCCCTATCGCGCTGCGGGGAAATGGTCTAATGAAGTGTCACAGAACACGCCAAGTTTCTCAACCGTTTACAAAAGATCATGAGATTTGGGCACTGGTCTCACCGCGAGCTACTGCTATGAACTATCGGCTATAAACACGAACAAAAGACACGCACTACTGTGTAAATAAAAGAGACACGACACGGCGATACTCGCCCAGCTATCAGCTATCACCGCCAGGAAATTATCACTGTGTCTCTTTTTTTACACAAGATACACTTTTGCTTGTGTTTATAGCTGATAGTTCATAGCTTAGTAGCTCGCGGTGAGACCAGTGCCTTGGACAAGAACCATTTAATATGACATGCGATCATGCCTGGGTCAGACCGTTGTGAAATAAACTATTTTACAGTGTGTTAGCGTTACAATGCGTGTGAAACGGAATATATGAATGAGGTAATTAAACTGTAACCGTAACGAGATTTCGACAAAGCTTTGAACTGCAGAAGTTGCGGATTTTTTGATCAATGTCAACCACTTTCGCATGCCATAAAACGAAGATTTTTAATATTTTCGTAATGTACTTAGCATCCTTATTTTGATGCGAACTTAATGTGTAACGGCTTCAGACTCCCAAGTACCCTTTAGCTTCCGTCTTCTTAGATTTAAAAATCATAGCATTCATCACAATCAAATACTTAAAAAGTGTACAATATTCTATAATTAAGCAGTGTTAGTATTTTATGATTATGATATACTCGTAAGTATCCCAATTTAAAAGTTTTATAAATAAAACCTTAAAAAAAATGAAAAGTAATTCGATATGTAAGTTACCGCTGTACAGTTCACCAATGGAAGCCTAGGCCACTCAGGAACCATGTCAAAGTAACGTTAATAGATTAAGTATAATAAATCGCTTACTTTTTGACATAGTTCTAGGCCTGGGGTTCCAATTGGTTAACTGCGCATATTTTTTACAATTTTTACATTAATGTTACCATTAAAAGTACCTAAATGTGCCTCATAAACTTCAAAAAATAAAAGACAAAGGATAAGGATGCAATCCTTTTTAGTTGCAATTACAAAATATAAAAGGGTTTTGCAAAGCTTTCAACAGTTGCGCCGTACTGAGGGCGTGGCCGGCGGCGCACGCACCGCAGATGACAGATAAAATAACTGCACTAGGAAAGCTTTAAATAAGTAAACTAGTTCCAGAACTACTTTCGAGTAATTTATCGAGCTATTTATACTACAGACTACGGAACGATAGTGAAAACACTTGTAATGAACCCTTTATTATAAAACTATGCTAACTACCATTCAGTTACGTATTGTAAGCAGCATATTACGTGAAAATAGGCTGCGAAGATTTAAATAAGGTACCTATTTGGATGATGATTTGGCACTTAATTCTGCTTGATTTATATACTTCGCACATATAAGTACGATGTTATGATTTTTTTTACCTAGCAGGAGCAATATTCCCTTATGATCACTTTTGACAACTGCATCTATAACATTAATATTCTAGAATCGTCAACGTTGCCAGTGCGCATTTCAGAAATGCAAGTCGAATCCACAGGTTGTTTAGAGCGAGCAATTTAAATATTAGGTACTTCAAATCGTAACCAAAAATAGGTTTTAGTACCGAACGAGTTCCTAGTTAGTATTTAGTACCTATTATAAACCGACATTGTAAAGTCTGCCGTATCGAGCAGCAAGGTACGGTACGATTAATGCTGTAGCTGTACCATGACTTTCAAGTATCGGTAACATTAGGTTTTACTCGATACGAAAAGCAGGTCCTCGCGTACGCTCCAATATGTCAGTGCGAGTCAGTGCATTACGTATAGAGTAAAACCTATCGTATTCTTCCAACTCATGGTAATATGGCTGGCTCTAATTTGGCGCAAGGGAGAATCTTATGATGATATTGACAGTTGTGACAAATCAATTTGTAGTGTATAATCGTTTAGTAACATCATTGCATTGATATCAACATTGCATGCTTAATTATATTCCATAGAAAAAGTATATAGATTAAAATGTGAAAATTGTTTTGTATGGCCAACAATTTGAGGTAATATCAAAAATAGATACTTTAAATATTATTTGGTGAATTAACGCCGGTCGTAGGATTCACGGAATCCCATTGTTTGCGTACCTGCATCCTTCAATCACTTTATGGGAAACAATCGAACATTTCCTTTACATCTTCCGTGTTCCGTGTATTGTTCAAACGTAGGTTTAAATTAAGTAGTCAATTGCAACATGTTTGGCATTACCACTCCTAATAAGATATTTCCCAATACATCATTAAACCTTATTTTCTGCTAAGTTTACTTTTTTCGAACGAAGTATAATCTAGATCAGTTATTTCTTCGAAATATTGGTTCGATTCGATATCAGAGCCAATATCTGACCGTATTAGAAAATCGCAACATTAGATCGTATCGACGTTCAATGAACAATGAAAATAATTAGCTATTAAATTGGCTAACATGGTGTTAGTAATACCTACATTGATTTTTTATCACCAAGCATGAGTTAACATATTTATTCCCATCAGGTGATTAATATTTTTGATCTATGCAATTACACATTAGAAACTATATACAATTATCTTTATAGGCTGTGATATAAACATTGGGCCATTATAAGGTTCAGTACCTTTTCTAAATGTTGCGATAGCAACACACACAGATAATTTGTAAATTATTACACAGACGTGTGTGGTCAAGTTTATTGGCTCCAGTTTGAATGACTAGAGTTGCCATTTGCTAACAATCGGTAGTTGTGTAATCATAAATAGCCACCGCCCTGCTCTCGTGGGCTCTACTTCTTAAATAGGGAATTGTTTGACTCGCCGTTAACCTTTAAGTAATGGCAAGTTATTGTTACATATTTCGTATAGACGCAATGTGTGGTCTAGTGGAAAACGAGATCAAGTGTAAGCCATTATTTTTTTAATTGTTTCCAGCTAGGTTTTGTGTGACCACACGCGCCTGTATTTCTGTTTATAATATATGGCGGCATTGAACGAGAATACTGTTGCTGTTGCTCTATAGATATTAAAAATTCTATAGAAAATATTAGAATGAATGATTTGAAATGATAACGTTTAGCAAAACCGGCGCGTTTTAGAATACGAAATGGGGCCTTGTTAGGTTATGTATTTACGAGGGAACCAGGATCTGACAAGGCAGGTTGCCCTGTGATTTTATGGGCGTGGGCCTCATATCGGCCGCTTTTGCATTCTGTTGCAAAATCCTTTTGCAATAGATCGGAATTATCATTCGACGAACTGGTGCACAACCAGTATTGCAATTGGGTTGCAACACGGAGGAAGCCGAAGGCGTGAGGAAGTGTTATGGTTTCGTGAAGGTCACGAGAAAAGCCTTATTATTGAAATATTTCAAATTACTCGGTTGATTGGCTGCCGTGTGTCCCGCGTTGCGCAGCTAGTGTTTTTTACCGGCAATGTGTAACTAGCGTTCAATGTTTCAGTAACATCCTGTTAGGCTAGGGTTTATGTGTAATTTAGACTTTAAATATCGGTTCACGACTATTATTTAGGTCGATCATAACTACTGTCGCAGTGTATTGAATTAGTGAAATTTAGCTACGTTTAAGTTTTACTTATGTTCTACAAACTTACTTTTACTTCACTATCCCTCTCTGCTACAGAATCTCTGTTTTTTTTTGTTATGTAGCTAGAGAGTGTACGTATACTTAATCGTAATTAGTTGCCGTACACTAGAAACATAATACGAATATTAAAAAAAAACTTAGAGATTCCTTTGGAGATCACTAAAGTGTTTAAGATTTTTGGCCAATGCTGTATTAAGAATGCGTTATCTATTTTCGTTTAAAACAACTAACTGAACTAACACATAGATAGAGCTTACTTAGTTTCCCGCCCACGACGCCCACACTCTCTCGGATGCGTCGATGCGCGCCCAACGCGGTAGAACCTTAGCCTCATTTCCTCGTTTTTTTTCTCTATCTTTACAACTCTATCAATTAGTAACTAAATCCGCGATTTCATAATTGCAAGATTAACTCCGTTCAGACAAGCAAGATTAATAAGAAAGATAGCGCTTCAATGCATGAAGAACATCTTTTGTAATAGTTGTAGCTCTTTGTAAAATTCAATGAAATTTGGACTAGACGGGTTTATTAAGTACTGTGTGTACATATCACATGAGTAAGATAAGATATGTTTTTAAAATGCGACCTTGACACAATGATTAAGATTTGCTACGATGATTTATACGACAGGAACGAATTGTGGGCCGGATTAGGCGTCTTGCACATGAATCTGGCCACCCACTGCACGCGCGAATTTGCATAAAACTGCATTACATTTTAATACGATTTGTCAACATTGCTGGTGCTTACTTTGTTACAATATTAGTTGCTTTTTCTAGTTTCCATATGCGTAAAAGTTGTCTTTTTAAAGTATGTTTGGGAATTTATAAATCATAATAAGGTATGCGTATGTTACCGAAAATACTTGAATTCTTGAATTTAGTGCTTAATTGTCATTTCAAACCTGACTAAGATTAAGGTTTTTTTTTCGTTTCACGCTAATTGGATGTCCCTAAAAGTAAAAATGCTGGAATTTTACCTTTTTTACAGGTAACAGGAAATATTCACGTAAATGTTTTTTTACTTCTACACTGGTTATGCCTTAGGAATTGTTGTATGAGAAATAGGAAGAGTATGTTTTTAACTAACCTAGCTAATAGGCATTATCAAGCTATCGTAACGAGTCAATATCCAGATTACGTTATCTAGTAAGAAAGTGTTATGGAAGTCTCTAATTAGCAACATTTTGTAGTCAAGTAGGTGCCTAATTAGTAATTTGCGATTATGTCCGAAATATGATGAAGATTGATAAGTCATGCGATTTTAGAGGGGTGTTAAAAAACTTCCGCCCTTATTTATAGACTTATAAATATTTTTAATTTATTGTATGCTGATTAAATATATACTTAGGTCTTTTTTTATTAGGTACAGGTACTTGATTTTTTATAAAAAAAATTAAGGAAGTAGAGTTTACAAACTTTAATGTTATATTTTATATAAATTAGTTATCAAAATAATATTATAAAAATAAACACATACCTACTTATATTTACGTGTAAAAAAAAATTAAATAAAAAACTAATATCGCCGAAACTTAAAGCTGTTAGTAAACTGAAAAAAAAAAACACTCACCATAGACTGCATGATTACTGTATTTAGGTAGGTACTAGGTGGAGATCTCAAACGAACTAGCTTAGGCGCTGCTGTTGCCAGTACTCGCCTAGGAATTTTCGCCTAAGTGCGACGTTGTTGCGACTAGCTCCCAAGTCGGAATGCCGGTTGGTCACGGCTCGCCCCCTTATATATGTCGCACCCCGCTTCGAGTACTTGTAATTGGAAACAATTAGCGGGCAAGTGCAATGCTTTAGTTTTAATTGTGAGATGGCCAGTTCCGGACTAAGGGCGCATGTGTGGACGGCTTTTAGGGTGCTTGTGTGGATTAGTTTTCCTAAGAAAACTTTCTTAGAAGTTCGTATATTGTTTCGAATTGCAGTGCTAAGGACTTGGGATCATTTTTGAATGATTTAGATGATTCATTAAGTCAGTTTTGGCACTTTAGTCGTTCTTTGTGATACTTGTGGTACACTTTACATATTTGCCATGTGTGCGCGTTTTTTTCTTAGTTACGAATCTTACCTAATAACTTTGTGCCATATTTGGGTGAATATCTGAGCGTTTCAACCGCCTAATTTTGGTGGCATAATTTTTGCCGACGTTTCTAAATAAAATCGTCATTTGTATAAAATAAAGTACCTACCGTGCCTCCTTCAAAAGACAAAGTAGCACAATGTAACGAATACAAACTTCGGCAAAAATGATAGGTGGTTGAAACGCTCAGATATTCACCCATTTTCGTACCAATAGCAGCAAATCACTCATTCTTATCCTATGGTAAAATGATTAATAACCGTAATTTGTGACTTAGGTGAAATATAACACTAAACTAAAATACTGATTTTGAAATGAATTACCACATAGTTATTTTTTAACACAAAGTAGGTAATATGGGTGACGGCACTAAGCTAAAAGAATTTTCGTAATATTTTTTTTCCGGTTGCGATATTCTGGGAATTTGCACTGTTAGTTGGGAGTACAAGAGCATTGTGAGATGGCTAGTTTTGGTACAATTGTATTATGCATGTGTGACTTGAATTAGTAGGTAGATATATTGATTAGTGAAAATAGGAATAGTGTGCATTGTTTTGTTGCATGGTTGTACATATCACATCGAATTTTTAAGAAAAGAGCAACAATTTAATGAGGTCATGATTTGTTATGCATGACAAGTGCTAAGTTCCTATCGGTCAAGTTGTTCCTAAATTATAAATGGTAGAGGTTAAATCCAATCTATACTTCACTTAACAAAAATATTAGGTACCGTCAACCGGGGTCAATGGGGACAATTTTGAACTTTGAGTAAGATTTTAACGGAATATTTCCATGAACGAGCTCAATGTTATGGTTTCAAAACTTTAATCTTATGTTAGAGATCCTATTTATGATAGTTTTATTACGATAGAATCCATCTAAACCCCCTTTTTTTCAAAAAAACCGGCCGTCCCTATTCAGGCTGCATACGGGGTCAATAGCAACGAATAAGGGACCAATAGGGAAAAATGGCTAGGGTTGTCACAAAAAAAATAAGCTTACAGGTACCTACCTAGGTACCTTTCTACCCAGTAAGTAGGTATTGCAAAACTTACAATAACTATGGAAATAGGATGGCATAATATGATTCATATGAATAAAAATACCTGCATTTAACAAAGCTTTTATTTATAATGTACTTGTGGGTAATCACTGTAGGTAATCATTCAGAATCATCATCATCATCATCAGCCTATGATAGTCCACTGCTGGACGCAGGCCTCTCCTATTAACTATGCGTATAGACACATTAGGAGGTAAATGCCCATAATCGCTACGCTGGGCAAGCGGATTGGCGATCGCAGTAATGTGTCCATTATGATAACGCTGCTGCCCATCATCAATCTTTTATCAAATAATGGTCAGTGACACTCATAATAATACGGGTAACAAAAATTGTTTAATAATTTGTAGCAAATAAAAACATCTTCTAAAACAACAAGTTATAATAACAAGGCTGAGCTGCCAAAATTAATACAAGAAAGTAATATAATATGGGTAAGAGGCGTAGGAACTAATTTTTACGAAAGCAACTGCCTTCAAATTTAGAAAGTAATCGGGATTAATCCGGTTTCCTCGCCATGTTTTCCTATACTTACCGTAAAATAACAAATTACTTAAGAAAAAAAACTTAAAGCCTGTGTCAGCAAACCTTCCGAAATTCATTCATTTAAATATTGGTTAAAGAAGTCAATTGGTTGTAGGTGTTGGTTAAAGTAAGTAAATTGGTAGTAGGTACCTACTAAACTTATGTACTTAAAACACGAAACATATATTCATTTAACCATAAAAATAATTTTGGCAGCCCTGTCCCAATACACCCTTTATCGTCCTTATTTGAACTAATTACGTCCCTATTAACTGTCAAAGCCGACCCGATCCACCCCTCAAGCCGTCCCTATCGACCCCCAAAGCGTCCCTATAAACCTCTATTTTTTTTTCAAACTTGCTTATGTTTTTGTTTTCGCACTTTTGGTATTGAAACAAAGATAATTTCAACTTACCGTGACATAAACACCTTCTTTAATACATGGTTAATCTCCTTATAACTGCCGGCACTGCTTAACTTGTTTAAAAACATACATTTTTTAAAGACTCCCGGAGCACATTTGAACGGATCACTGGCGACGTCAACTTCGAACTGTTAGTTCGACCACCTACCGCTACCTTCATGCCCGTCCAGTGTTGCCATTGGCATCAGTATATAATCTACTTTCATTTGGTAACGCACAAGCAAATGCGTGTGGAGAAGTTTTAAAGATATCATGAAGTAAATGTCGTTTCCGGTTTTTGTCCCTATTCACCTCGCCATCCCTATGCACCCCAGTTGACGGTACCTAATTATTTTCAAGTGTTACTTAACTACTCATACAGAGTTTGGCAAAAAGTAATATGATTACTCCTTCCGGTTACTTTGGTATGTGTACTTTGTAATATTTATTACAAAGTACCCATACAAATGTAATTTATAAAAGTAATCATATTATTTTTTGCCCAACTCTGTACTCATACTTAACTTCTTAGACTAGTTTTCTAGTTGATTTTAGTTTGACTTCTGATATAATTCGTGATTTTTAGCGGATATGTTTCTGGTCTGGTTTTTGAGTGCTTGATTTATTTAATTCGACTCCCTTTAAAAAAAATGTACATTAGGATACAAGTGCGAAAAAAGTAAAGTTCAATGAATACAATACAGAAACCCTTCGGTCGTGTTTTAATTTATCGCCACTTGTTTCGCTTTTCATTACAGATGGCCCTCCGAAGTTTCGACCTGACAAAAAAATAACCACTTCTCGTACTAGCGCGTAAAAAAGCACCACCAGTACAGTTTTTATTTAACCCTTAAATGCATGGTGTACGATGTATCGTACATAACCAAAACGTAGTTGGCGTTTGAAAACTAGATACGTATATTATGTTCTTAAGGTTAATTTTGCAAGGAAATTTAATGAACTTTCAAACTTACCTATTAGGTACTGATTTGTTGGCGTAACTTTATTAAAAAAAACTTACATGTGTTTATAAGCAAGATGGCGGAAATTTGTTTTCGTTGCGTGCGTTTAGCGGTTTTTAACTAGGTAAATAAGAAATTATTTTTTTATTGGAATTTTGTAATTCATACCATAACGATTTTACAATTACTGAATTTAATATACTTTTCCATATAAAAGTAAATAATATTTGCATGTTTTGTCATGCACGATTTTGCAAAAAATGTATAATGTACCTATGATGTATCGAAATTTTGATTATTAGTACAAATTCCACCCAAAATATTTCCACAGATTTTTTTTTTCTATTTTTCTCGTGCTTACGACGCCATTAGGTATGCACATTTTGTTTTTGAAACGAAAAGAAAAAATCATGCATTTAAGGGTTAAATAATAGCCATTGCAGTCGGAAATCTTAGTAAGGGTCACTTAATTTTAATCTTCCCAATAGTTCCAAAGTTATATCGATTCGTAATGGTAATTGCTCCAATTTGACTCGAAAGGTCAGGTTTATGTCAACATGTATACCATTTATTACATTGATCAATGGTTTTAATTCCTAATCCTACTTACGAAGGGTTTGGCCGGAACTAGTTTTACGTACAACGACCTTGCCATAAGGAGAAAACAAGGTGTTTATGTGAAACAGCCAGCCTCGATCCCTCATTGTTTTTTGACAACGTACAGGTTGTAATAAAAAAACCGGCCAAAAGCATGTCGAGCCATGCTCATTGTAGGGTTCCGTAGTTATTTAAAAACGGCTGGGCCGATTATTATTATCATAATTCAATTTATTTAAAATCAATTTTGTGTATTAGTTCTTTTTTTTAATGCATGTTAGTTGTAAGATGTACATACCATAATTATTTGAAAAAAAAAAGTTCCGCCAGAGGGGATTGGGTATTTTTGTATGGACTAGTGGCGTCATTTTTTTTTCAGCGGCCATCGTTTAAGTTACTACTATTTTGTAGTGCTACCTTAGACTAGCTTATTTACAATATAAGTTTTGCCATAAGTAATATCGGAGCCAAGATATGGCCCTTCAAACAATGTTATTGGACCAGTGAATATACCTAACTAAGGCAGGTTTAGGAGACAGCTTAGATGACTACAGGCTTATTTAACTCGATAATACTACTAACGAAGATACAAGGATATTGCCCTTAAAGTATAATAGTTAATTTAACCGACTTAAAAAAAGAAGATCTTAGGTATATGAAAATGCAACTGTATTTTCTTATGCGATTTGCAAAATGGTTTCAATAGACGGTTCACCCTCTGACTACACCATAAGGAAACACAGATGTGATGCACACATGCAAAATGTTTAAACATATTTCCAAGTAGGAAATGTACCTAATTAGATTAGTTTTTAGATTGAAATTGTTACTAATGCTTTCTTATGTATACAACACAACATATGTTACATTATTTGGGATAAGGGGCCTTATTGTCGATGGCTCTTACGTCCGGTGACGTCGTATTTGTATACAAACATGGCTCATAACGCCGTAAGCGCCAATGACAATAACGTCCCTTTTCCCGGATAACGTCATTTGTAATTTTTAGTAAGTATTACGTTAAAATTACTTTTTTACACATTTTCTGGCTCGTCGTAAACTTCATTCTCAATATTATCTTGGCGAATCACTCTCTCTAAAAACTGTGCCGGGGATCAAGATGTTCTTGATACCTACCCCATCCCAAGAACCATATAATTGACTTTACATGTGAGCAACAGCCTAAGGTCCTCTTCCCATTAATAATGTCCTAATATTGCCCCTGGGCCTTGTAATCCACCATCTACAGCAACATAAACAAAATACTGTCTTCTGTTGGAGTGCCGCGATTGTATTCTGCCTCTTAAAAGCCACGGATCGATGCAATCGGGATTTTGGTCGCAGAAATCTTGCAAATTGGGTTCTTTGTATACCTCAATTACGTAGGATCCGTTTTTGATGTGCTCACCATAATAGCTTTGATATGTGTCCAGTGCGTAAATTATTAGATACCTAATTAATGTTATTATTAGGTACCTACCCGAAAACATACGATTCGCATGTCTACATTTATTTATATACCTGAAAAAACACGCATAAAGTGTAAAAATATGAATTCTTTTATTTTGTTGCTTAAAATGCGACATAAGACCTTTGTGACCTTTGACATAATTAAGTTCAATAGAACGTTCATCGACATCCGTCATAAAATCGCCGTGTTAAAGAAAAAAGGAACTATCTCTAAATAATCATTGACCGAAAAAGAACCTTACGTCCAAGGTGAGTTAAGGTTATGTTTTACGTGGCATACACAATAGTAGTTTTAACTCATTCCGATGCATTTCAAAAATAAATGTGAGTCTTTACTATAAAACTTTAAAGTATGATATCTCGGCTCCGATATAATTTAGCTATATGCACTCTATGATAAAATAAGTTTATTTTAAATTGCTCTTTTCAAATTTACCACTTTCATGGGTGGCCGCCAAAATTTAAAAACGACGCCAACTTTACCCAAACCCCTTTCTTACCGGTTCTTCTCGGGGTCAGTGGTGTAGGGTTAGAACCGGAAGTAGTTTAAATTTTGTGTATCTTAGACCATTCAAAAGCCATTGCTTCTGATTGCTATTCCAATATTTCCAATTACTATGTTCGAAATATGACATGATCGTTTCATATTTATTTTGACTTCAGTGCCTATTTGGTTATTGGGATATAGGAGTTATTCAAGCATACGAAGCCGCAGGAAAATGCTATGTTTATAGGCGACACCATATCAGTCGATGGGCAATCAGCTTACGCTGGTCAAATAAAATTTAGCAATGTCATAAAAGTGACAAAATGTGTCCCGATTTACCAGTTGACTTCGAGCCGCATCGTCCAAAACAAAGCGAACCGATTCACTCGTTTACCGACCTTATGCCCTGGCCACGACATTGGTCTAAGGCGACTGGCTAAGGCGATCAGCGGCGAGAGAATTAAACAAAATCAAGACCGCTAAAGAAGCATGCCACGACAATTCGCTGTGGGCTAAATCGCGCGCGAATTTACTTGCGCGACCGGCTAAGGCGACCAGCGGCGCGGCGGGCGGCGAGATTAAACGCACTGGCGGTTTGAGCCATGCCACGACTTCGAGCGGCGCGAACGGTCTTAGCGGCGGCACGTATCGGGCGGAATTTTAAAGATCAAAATATTTTGTTTTATTCGCTCCGCGATGTTGGACACAGAGGCGTTTATAAGTAAAATTTTAAATAGGCCTGCCTTGTGGATGGCACAGCATTCGCAACACAAGTTGCGGCATGTAATAAAACGGTTATGGGAAGAAATAAAAGAACATTTTCCGAATCACAGCGGTAAGTTTAATATTATTGTATATTAAATAGGATTGCTTACAAAATAATTTATAAATAATAATTTCGAGACACTGAAGGGCCACTTTTGATAATGATATTTTGCGTCCTTTGATTACGTCCCATTCGCTCACCGCTTAGGCGCTTAGACCGTTGTCGTGGCATGCTCACCGCTTAGACCGTTTTCGCCGCCCCGCTCGCCGCTGCCGCGGTCGCCTTAGACCAATGTCGTGGCCAGGGCATTATGAAATTAACGAAGAGCTTTATTTGACCAGCCAATTTTGATCAGCATTCGACAGATAGGGGGCCGCCCTTATAAGTCCCTGACTACTCAGCGTGTTATTGATTGAGTAATTATAAAGCATGTTATGATATCTGTAATATATCGGCTCGCCTTCGACTTTTAAGGGATTATTAAAAGGTCAACATTAAAAATCTCAGGGGAAATCGCGTGTGATGTCGTGTATGTCGTTAATGAGGTATCGATCGACGAGGATGCATACTCGTATGACCTATAAGGGCTATATTTGAGGACTATCCTCCAAGCTAGCATTGTACCGAGGAGAAGTTTCATAAGTTGCAAAACTTGCATAGAGAATGTTCTCGGGAATCTCAATTTAACAAATAATCTAATCAAGCCAAGACCGTACGTATCTATACATACAATGCCTTATGAGTTATGTTTACTACCTTGTTTACTTATTTATAACATATTTTTAATATTTTTATAAGTTCTCATGGAAACATTCTCAATGAGAACTTACCTACTCTTAAATTCTCATGAAAATTCTCGGAAATTTCCGAGTCTATTCCCGCAATTTTGAGAATGTTCTGCAAGGGTAGTTCTATGCGATTATTCAGTCGCAACAATCAAGTCATTACCATTCCCAAATTCTTGACGAACTGCGTATAAATAGTGGAGTCATTTTCGATTATCTTGTAAACGATAAACGTATAGAACTTGTACATTGCTACTCCAACCTCATTCCAAATTAAGTAAAACTTGTAGTGTAGGGGACGAAACTAATGCCACAAGCAAACATAAGACAAACGGTGTGTCGTCGCGACATAGACTTTCCGGTTTTTACTAATATCAATATAAGATGGACGGAGAGTCTATATCGTGGCGACAAACTGCCGCACCAATCATATGCTAAGCCTACAGGATCCGTCAATAATATGCGACTGCTACGAGATAACTGATAATGACTTCACTAATTATGCGCAGTTCGTCAACAGTGTGGGCTGTGATTCTTTGTAAGAATAATATAACTACTGAGATGTCAATTTTAATAATTTAACACTATTTTAATGAAGCATCGTTACCGGTAGGTACGTAACTAAAAATGATATTACTTATATCAAACTATTTATTCATTTAGCTTGCGTAGTTTTTTTTGGAAAATATACGTGTTTTTAATAGATTTCAAAAAAGGAGGAAGTCTATAATGTACAGAAGTAAGTAGTGCAAAATCCTTTTCACACCACCTATTCGAATACGGGTCTTTTCTTCCCGGTTAGGAGGGATCAAAGTGGCACTTTTCTGTTCAAGGACTTTCTGTTGCCAGCCTAAGAAATTACAATGAAATATGAAATAAACAGTACGTTCATAATTGATAAAAATTTCTTCAGAATCGATTATTTGCATAAATATGAAATATGTGATATATCTTTTATTTTTCTCATAGGTGGTGTGAAAAGCAGTATGTGTCACATGGTATCAAAATATTTCGTCTTGGGCGTTAACGCTTGAATCTTTCATTACGCTCAGGATTTCGCCCTTCCTACGGTCGGGATTTAATTGTGGAATCAGTCTCTCCATTCAGGATTCAATATACGCCCACGACGGAAATATACCATTTTGATCCCTTGTGACACAATCTACTATTCTCTTCTGCTTTTCACGGAAACGCCCGAATTAATCTCCCTGTCTCAATTAGCTTCAGTGCAATATATAGTGAATTTCATACTGAATTTCATTGTGACAGCAATATGAATTCGGATGTTTCCGTGAAAAGCCGAAGAGAAAGGATTTTGCATTACATCTGTAGATACGAGTATGTTATTCCGACTCCGAGAATCGTAAACAGAATTTGTTTTTTATTTTTATTGAACGGTTACAACCCCGGATTCGTTCCTTTGGCACCAAGTCGGTGTCTGATGATGGGAACTTGGAAGAAGAGAAATCGGTTGAAGTCAGTTTTTAAATTATGTAATTTGTGAATTTATGTATTGAATCTTTGATTTGCCGATTTATTATATAGCCTTTACGCACTTTTTATATAAATTGTATACCTTGTATTTTACTGTAACCTTGCTACTTTGATTGATTGTTATATTACAATCGGCCGCCTAGCATGGTGCAAAATAACCTAAATACATAGAACGTAACTAATGTTATAATTTTAAAGTTTATAACTGCATAGCAAAATTGTATTCCATGTTGCCTCTGAACTAGTGGAGTGAGTAAATTTTAATAATTAGAATATAGACTAGAAATATCCTTATTATGTTGATTGAGTGTTAAATATATGTTGTTAAAATACCTGGCAAATTTATCGTTAACATGCACTGTACAGTCATAGGTATTTGTACCTACCTTCATTATGAATCAAAATGATAAATTTATAATTATAATCTAGACAGGCAATTCCATAAAATATGTCATAGACTATTTTTTTTTTATAATATG
>JALPQI010014859.1:0-27730 GCA_025490895.1 Thaumatotibia leucotreta | reverse complement strand
GAATAATGAAAACAAACAATCATATACGGTTAATATTAGATTACTCAATGATTTGCTTGTTTTACATTCGATTATTAAATAATTTGCCTGCCGTCAAATAATTGTAGAGAAATATCCCGTATGGTTCTTTGATATTTACATTAAAATGTTTTTACTTTTTTAAGGATGAAGAATCCTGCCAAATTACACGATAAGTATCTTTTTTTCTTATTACATTTTATGGCATGATGTCACTTCCCAAACCATTTTTCCCACAGTTTAATTTGGCAGAATCATCACCACATGGCAAACCAACGTTACGCAAGCGTATGATTCGCTTATTATTATCATTTTCCAACCTAACCTAACCTAGTTGCCAAATGAAAATTCGGCCAAGTGAAAGTCGGCAAACAATAATTTGGTAAATGTGGATATGCTAAGTGAATCATCTGCCATAAGTTCGTTGGGAAGTAAAATTAGGCGAAAAATATTTAGGCAAAACAGCAGTACACTGAAAATATGAAGTAACCACCTGATTAATATACGATACAAATATTTTTATTCTTAAACAAATTATTTGCTGCAATAATATATTATACCCCAGATCATAAAAATTACAGATACATTTTGTCACTCAAAATAACAGAGGTCTCACGTTTATTTGGGTGTTTGCTTTATGGGAACAGTGAAAATGCCCCAATATGTCAACAGGTGACTCCAAAATATGTTTTAGGCACTTTAGTTTTCAGGGGGTCAATAACACCAAGTGAAATTGCTAATCCAATTTAGCTAAGAATTGAGAAGTGCCGCGAAAGTTAAGCGGTTCCTCCATTAGCCACCTGAGTCTTAAGACTTAGTAGGATTAGTTTACTTCATAACTTTTTAAGACTCCGAACCAACTTAAGCAAAAAGGTAAAAAAAATCGCAAAAAAATACGCCTAAGAGTAGGTAACTTCAAAATTACTTTTTATTCAAATTGAACGGAAACCAGGATTTTAGATTAAAGTCTGTGTTTCTTGTTGATAATAAAAGTATCCATTCTTAGACAGAAAATGTGGAACGTAGTAGATCGAATCGCGGGAAATCAAAATGATTGATATCATATTTTTTAAATCATATAATAAATAAAAGATTGCTTATAGTTTCCTTTTATAAATTCACTACCTATGCTAAGGTATTTTGATGGTCAATTTATGTTAATTGAACATATTTAGTGAAACTCCACAAAACAGAAATTAACAACGCCATAATGTTACTGAAGCGGCCTTGTCGTTTGAACTTTAATAGCCCTCAATTTACAACTACCTACACTAAATTACGTGGAGAGTGAACACGGGAATAATAAATCAAAGCATTGTACGGGTAACACGCGTTAAGGCTGATTTACACGATGCCAGTAGCTGTCGGTGGTACTGATTCCATGTAAGATTAATCAAGGTAGGAACTTTGATACAAATCTAAGGGAGGATTTTGGCGAGAGTCAAGAGACCGTTTTGAATAGAGACATATTTCGAACAGCTAAAAGCGCTATGAAGACTCGTAATTATAAATAAGAAGTAAGAACAATTGATTAAAAAGAGGTGGGGTAGCAGCAATAAGGCCCCGAAGTTGCTGTCAAACATAATATTTGGTTAACCTTTTAGTCTCTAAATTGTTTTTGTAATAAAAGTTAAGACTAAGTCCAAAAAATACACCTTAGCAATGTGTCTCAAGTTACGAGAAAATTTGAAGATTAATTTGTATCAAATCATTCTACGCTTCCTGTGAAACATATATACACATCCGGGAATCTCCATAATACGAATCAACTCCATTCGTACAGCTGTCAAATTATTAATTAATTAATGTACCAGGCGGTGACAGCACCGTACACAAAGTCTATGCGTAAAGTGAAGGCGTTTACCACCAACGCGCACCCATGTATTCCACATACCTTCACTTTCAGAACAAATTCTGGAGAATTTAATATAATCTGAACATGAAATAAATGGAGATTGAATTGCCAACAACTGTTTACGTAATGCTCGCCAGTAAAGCCCCAAAGAGAATTTTATGTGTATCAGATAATGTGATACAAATCAATATGCCTCTTGCGATGCATTTGCCTCATGAATTATTTAGCAACGAAATCGGATAGATGCCGTCGCGTCTAGCTTTTCCATTACAAGAGTGTTATTCCTATTGACTACTGAAGACTCAAATACACGGTTAAACCAGTTTAAATATGCTGTCCGATTAACAGGGAAACTCTAATACAATTAAGGTACATAATAATACTATACCGTACCAGTCAGTACTACGTTTTGAGTTATTTATCCCTTACTAACTAGTACGCGGTAGACATAGAAGACAAAGTATGAAAAAGGTGAAGTTCGAAACAAGTGACGTGCTTAAAAAAGCAACATTTATACTGGAGAATACATTTTCATTAGTGCGAGAAATGGTTTATTTCTTATCAGGTCGAAACTTTGGAACTATATTCGCACCTGTAATACTTGTATGTACATTTTTAATACCGCAAAAGATAAATTTGCTTTGTGTACCTATCATTGACGGGTAAACGTAACGTGGGACGCCCTCCGGCTAGATGGCGGGATGATTTGTATAAGGGGGCTGGCAGAAACTGGATGCATAAAGCAGCAGACCGAGCTCTCCCAACTAGCAAAGAAGTCATATAAATCAAGAGTTATACGACCTTTAGCCATATAAGAGTTTTATAGTCGTTTTTAGTTAACCTGTTAGTCAAATAAACGTTATAAATCTGATAGTTTAGTCGTCCGACCAAATAGTCTAATTACTATGGTAAATAAACGTTTTTGCGACTTAATTATACAACAATCATGTAGAGGTTTTAAAAAAAACGTTTACTTAATGATGTTCTAAGTTGTATAAACGTTTTCGTCTTATAAAGGGTTTAGAAAAAACAGAACCGTCGTAATAAGGTAATTTTTACAACGTCTACATAATTTTATTGTTGTATAAGTGATATCATAAAACCTTATCTCGACAGTTATATAGCGGTATTGAAGGTAACTTCAATATGACAAAAAGATATCAGCGGGACTGTTATCTACCCTTTATTCAACTGTTGGTTATATTAACGTCAAACAAAAACTTGAGAAAAACCTTTAGTTGTTGCCGAACTCGTTATATTCCTTTTATTGGACTATATGTTTTTAAATTGATTTTAAGTTACGGTTATAAAACATCATTTATAGTCGATTTGAAATTAATATTATAAAACATTAGTCACCATTTCGTGAGCATCACAGTACTATTTAAAAGAAAAAAACCATGGACGTTACATCGTGGAAACGGTAGAAACGAAGTGGCGGACTAGTAATGGCGGCTTAGTAATGGCGGACAATTTTTAGTCGTTATAAAAACCTTTACTTAAGATAAAGTTATATTGTAGTCGTATAAGTATAAATCCATGACTTGTTCCAAAATGGCTAACCTTAACTATAATAAAATATGAAGAAATATTGTTATAAATTATAATTATTTCGCATATATTAAGAGCGCGACAGCAAAAAACTGTATATCATCATAAACTTTAACGGTAAAGTGACCTTCCCATACGAATTCAGCTCACGCCAAATGTGCAAATGCTCAATATATAGAACAATAATTTCTATTACAAATCTTATAAAATTACCTTGTATTATTTTTCCGTACACTTTTTTGTCACACACACCAAGTTTTGCGCGTATCTAAAATAAATGTCAGGAGCAGTTTTATAAATAAAACTTAAAAACATTTATGTAACTTAAAAGTCCGATAAGCAATGAGTAAGGGTTATACTAAACCTTCTATAAAACAAAATGGTCAGTAATAAAACATTTATTTGATATTTAGGTCGCGTAAAGGTTTTTGTTGTACTCTTTATACAACTTTTTGGTCATTCCTTAATCGTTACAATACCTTTAATAAACGATTTAAGTCGCCATGCAAACCTTTATTTAACGTTTATCTCACCAATAAGTTGTATAATTTGCGCCACTTTAGCCTTTTATAACCGTTTACCTTACGTTTATATGACCAACCAAATTAGACTAGAAGTTATATGCAAAACGTTGTCTCAACTTCTATATGACTATATTTTGCTAGTTGGCGTACCTTGGGGGAGCCCTATGTCCAGCAGTGGACTGCAACGTGCTGATGATGATGATGAAAAAGATAAATATTGTCAAGTAAATGATTATGGGTCACATTTCACTGGTTAGCCAAACTTCTTAACTCGCTCAAGCTCTCGTAACCTGATCAGCTAAGGGTAGTACAGGTCGAAGCTAAAAATGTTTTTTAATATAATACGAGTGTAAGTGGCTTTAGTACCCATCGTCGTTATAGATCAAATGTTGTTTTAGTAATGTAATATTAAGGTTAAGTAGGTAAATTGGTACTTACAGTATAAAACGGGGTAAGTAAAAAGAAGATAACTATCAACAAGTACTTAGACCTCTTTACTTAAATTTGTAAGTAGGGACGTATTCAAAATTGTGTTAAAATTATGTTCTGTGTCGACAGAACAGAAGAAGTCGTACAGAACAGAAGATCGGGCTGCAACAATTAAATTCAAATTTAGTCTCAACTATCTAAAGCGTTAAAACAAAAGTCATAAACTTAGTCATTTTTTTCAGTGGAGTTCTTTGAATAATGCAATTTCCTGTAAAACGTTGAGTTAAAAGACTTTGTGTAAAAACGTACTCTAAAAATACAGGTCGAAGCTTTCGAGGACTATTGCAACGTCGTTTTTATTTACATTTCATTAAAATAAGCGATACGCAAATCCTGTTTGCATCACAATACATTTGAAAGCTCCATTAAGCAGAACATAAACCACTTCCGCAAATAAAACTTCACTCTGACGTCATTACTCTGCATAATACAGCAGATGCAAATAGGTGGTCTATTTATGGGCGGCCTATCTTTACACGACCTACTTTCAATGGCCCTAGAAAATGAAATTCATTATTTTGCTAAAATTAGTCTGGAGGATCTGACGGATCAGGGGATTGGCAAGACGTGGGCGATTGGCTATTTACTCAGAACAAAATGGCTGTAGTTCTTTTTTTAAATGGTACGTAACTGCTTTAATCAGTCAACCACTGTCCTATCGTTATTCATAAATGACATTATTTATCACTTTCTTAAACACGTGACAGATAAGGACAAACGTACGTTTGAAAGCCATTTTAGATTATTGTTATATTTCTCGCAGGGATAGAATGTTTTTTTTATCGGCCGTTGTTTATCGAATGAATATCTATCTATATATTTACCCCCTTATTCATAAACGTCTGCTAACTTAACAAGCCGCTAATTGCCGCTAATAGCCGGTAATTGTTTGTCCCTTTTGCTCTTATGGACACATTGTTAAGATCTAAAGGGGCAAACAATTATTAGCGGCTTGTTAAGTTACCAGAGGTTTATGAATAAGAGGGTTACCCTTTATCTACCATTCATGAACAAGGCACTTTACGAACATCATTAACATTATCTGAATCGATTTTCTGTTAAACAGCCAAACACACTGCAAATTGATCAGTTGACCACTGATCAGCGAATAAGATTTTATTACTTAGGTAGTAATAACCTAACAACTATTACCTACTACGTAGATACTTATTAGTCTAAATAAGTCCATCATCATAATTGCGAACCTGAAAATAAAAATCTTATAAATATAAAAAATATCGAAACTAAATAAAGCCTACTTTCTAGAAAACTGTAAGTTGTTATCTGCAGTAACATTATTTTATGACTGAGACTATACGGCCTCCAAGATGCGTGTTTAAAATCAATTCAGTTACTAATTACCGTGTATAAAAATGTTAAAGTACCTTCAAGGCTCAAGTGTTTTTTTTGCAAGCTCGTCGTGTCGTGAAAATAGACACAGGGTCGGATATACATATATAATATATATAAGGGCGCGAGGTCTCATTGCCATTTATAAATACTAGGAATATTTATCAGTATAAACCACAAGGTCATTTACTCGTACACTAATATTGTATTTAACTAGATACCTACACGAGATAGGCGATAGTAATAATCTTCATAATCTTTTAAGTTTTTGTGCTCTGATATTAATTACCCTGTAAAACATCGATACCAAACTCCGAATAAACGACAAAATCCTTGGGAACGGTTTCTTTTCACATGATTATGTTGTATTTCGGAAACATGATTAATTATATTGTAAATCACAGGACTAATCTAATTTCCGCCAGGAGTTGTATGTTCAAATACAATTCATTACAACACGCGTTAAAAGTTCATTAACATGCAAATATAAATTGAAATTCACAAGCAAGCGTTCACGATTGTAAACCAACCGACCTTAAATTGTACGCCTTTCATCATTAAAACGACAATAGCAAACAATACAAAAAGATACGGAGCGCTGAAAACAAAATGTCGTTTCCCTCAAAAATACGTTAATTTGTTTTGCGTGTCCATTATTATTAAAACGTAAACCAACCCCGATGGCTGTCGAGATCGTACGGTAACAAATAGCTACGACGTAGCTCGCCAATGCTAAGCATCAATTTAGGCTTTCAACTATAAGAATTCTTGGTTGGTGCAAGTGAATAGAAGAAAGCGGAGATTCATGTTTTACCTGGATAATTATGTTTTGCGCAAAATGGTCATTTGTATCGTCGTGTGCCTGCTATACAACCACATCTTTTCGTCTTCGTCTCCCATAAAATTCGATGTTGAAATGTGTTCGCATATAGCAGGCACACGACGATATGCTATTTCTAACCAATGACGAAATCCACGTACTTATTTCAAATATTAAGTTAATAATTATAATTTTGTATTAATGTTGGTAGCAGTGTACAAACTCGAATATCGGAATAAATTAAAATTTATATATTTACAGCCTGTGGCAGTGGCATAACACAGTGCGTTTTTGAGTCTGTCTCACGTGCCTTGACTCTCCGAACAACGCTAATGATGTAATGATACGGCTATGCGTTTAGGAGAAGTAGACTAGACTTTTTAACAGATGTGTATGTCTTTACAATGCGTAGCTATACAGTGTGTGTCTTTGTAATGAGCGGAACAAAAAAGTAAGATAAAGTAGTACACTTTATTTTATCGACAAAAAATGTTTCCTCAATTATTGGATTTCATAAGATTAAAAAAATCGTAATTTTGTGTCCTTCTTGTAAAGAAGATATCTTACCTCTTAGATAAGTATTTTTTTCTTAATTAAATAAAAACAATAGTGTGTAGTTAGGCCTGTGGTATTTAAATGATAAAAACATGTACCAAATCGGGTTAAAGACAGACACGCTATCTTAAAAATCTTGTTACTTGCACCATAAAGCGCTTGAACGTTTTTGATAGTCAACTCCTTATAGCAAAGCCGTAGGTAACGATTAGGTACACGTACCAAATTATTAGATTAATGACACATAATCTTACGATTAGTGCCCGTTTCACGAAGGCTATACTTATAAACCAGCTTTTTACTAACAGCGTATTGTACAGTTATTTAACGGTTGTTGTAGCATTTCTCTCTTGCGCTTAAACCCTAAATTGACCCGCATTTAGTTTAATTTTGCGTTAATGTTGCCTGATTTTTGCGTCGGCCTTGTCACAATTCGTATTTCGTATATTTTTTTTGTTTTTTCGCGCTACGAGCGTTATATAGTGCGCGTCGCGCTAGCGAGGCGCAAAGCGCGAGGCTTGAAATGAAGACCTGGGTGCTTAGACAAATTGCCAATCGCTAACGCTTATTCGTCAATCGTAAACGAAAGGCAGCTAACTGTCTTTGTCGCACTAATTTGAAAGAGTGACAAAGAGGGAAAACTACGATACGCTACTAAGCGTTAGGTACCGATTGGCAACTTGGCTAAGCATCCTGATCTCGGAAACATGTCGCGCGTAGTGACTAAATACACGCGAGTTTAACCGTTAAATAATATATATAGTTAAAATTTTAGTACCGAATATGAATAGTAAACAAATTAACGCAGGCGAAGTTTTGTCAGGGATAGGTGGAATATACTTTTTAGGGTTCCGTAGTAAACTAGGGACCCTTTATAGTTTGGCCATGTCCGTCTGTCCGTGTGTCTGTCCGCAGCATAGCTCAATTAGCTCAGTGGCCGTTAGTACTACAAATTTGTAATTTATTACAGGTTTATATTAAACGCCAATAAAGAGGTAGAATAAAACTCAGAAAATATTTTTTTAGGGTAAGTACCTCCCCTAGTAGTAAAGTGGGTATGTAACATCATATCGACGGTAGAAAGGCTAATTGACTTAACCGACATTTTATGAACTTTACAGGAGAGCCGTTTAAAGTTTTATTTTTTAGAAAAAAAATTGCTACAAAAAAGTAACAGGTATATTGTAACGCAACTGCCATCAAATATTCAAGATATAAAGGCGCATAATTTGGTACCTACCTTGATAAAACTAGTTTATTATGTCTCGAAATAAAGGTCGCTTAAGACAAATCTGCTAAAAATGAGAGAAAGGCTAATTGGTTCAAATACCAACAGCGTCTGCCGCCGGAGGCAAGTCAAATGACTGTAGTGTACAAGTGCACTTTTTTAAAAAGAAGGCTAAATGAGCTAAGCGCTATTTTACTATACAACGGGGTAAGGCTAAACAGTTTAAGCGATTCTTTAATGGAAATAAGTGGCGATTCTAATTGTCTTAATGACACACACTCATTGAAAAACGGATTGCTTAAATATCAGGAATTATATGAATATGATTAAACATGGTGGTTGAAGCTCGGATATTTATAGACAAAGGTATAATAATTACTCTGCAGGTCTAAAGAAAACAAAATCAATGAAAATCGTTTTTCTCATTTTTTATTGCTATATAAAGAAAAATATTTGCTTCTAATAACATAATTAGATAGTTATTTGGCAGAATCAGTCTTAGAAAAATTGCGGATATTGATTACAGCGTTTCATCCGAAATAACCTTTCTGTCGCTTTTATTGGAAAAAATGCTCTTTTTGCCTAACATCTTTAATTAATTTAGTACTACGATTGATACGTTACATTTTTTAATCTTAATTTTTATTATATCTGTAGTCAGTTTTTTTTTACAATATAAGCGGCAGAAATACGAAAGTAAGTATATAGACTTAAACTTTAATTATTTTTAAATAATCAAGAAATAACAATGAAAATAATTAAATTATTTCATACTGTGAAATACACGATTTCAGTATCACACACAAATCACTACGGCACATGCGCCTACCGGCACAGACTACAAGTGATTGACGCGCCCGCGCGGGGGGCGGCGGTGTTTATAGGCGAGCGGCTCAAAAACCGCCGACGGTGGCAAGAGTGTGATTGTACCGCCGAGCCAATTGTTTCTCATAGAAATTTTTGATGATTTAAGCTACACTCATATGATGCATTATGATTTTATTATAAGGATTTAAATGACACAGGTCAAACAAATATTCTATTTCAACCGACATTCTCATCTATAAAAAGAGGTTCAAAATGCTTAAGTAACATACATTTTATGGTTTAGGGTTTTACGTATTTGATTGAAGCGACCCATACCCTAAAAAATTGGGAAGAGCTAAATGGTTCAAGCGACATGCGTTTTTTATTTTAAATGGAGGCTAAATGCTTCAAACGCCTATGGTGGCACTTTTTTGGTGAAGTTCAATTGACTTAAACGACGATTATCGTGTGTGATGGAGTAAAGCCAAAAGGTTCAAATCAAAACGAATGGCAAAGTTGGGAAAGTAAAAACCGCTTAAGCGGGAACGAACCAAACATGTTTGTGGGTCAAGTCACGTTTCATTCAAAAATGCAATTTTTTATGTTGCTTCATGCCTTGATTTTTTTAACGCTGTACCAAATTTCAAAAGTGTTAACCGCCATCAAAATCGTCTGATCGCTATGAAACCGAGCTGAATCGACGGAGAAAAATCTGCCGATTCCGATGATATAAATAACTCAATATTGCCCTAAGTGTCGCTTAAGCCAATTAGCCTTTCTACCGTCGATATAACATCGTTAAATAGATCTTTCAAAAATAATAAGGGTCTCAAAAGAAAAAGCAAAAAAAATCTCTTGAGATTTAATTTTTTGCACGTGTATCGTTCGACGCAGTAAAAAAATAACCAATTCTGGTGTTAGTGCGTAAAATAAGCGTTATCTGTATTGAAATAATATTTTATTAGTTCCATGGAAATTGAGTTAATACTACTTTAGCTGACCTCTAGCATTCAATTTTGTAGGTAGACTATTATTATCCGGCTAGACAATATACGAGTAAGATCTGAACAATTTCGATAAATACGTGATTACGTAAGGACATACAATAGGCCACTTAACGAGGTAAACTTTGATAATGTTTAGAGAGCAATTTGTGTACTAAGCGTGAAATATAAGGGTATCGTGTAAACAGTGGCCGCAGCTTAGCCGCGATGGTTTGATATCGCATTACCAGCTCACGCAAATATGTTTCTCAGTCAGTCCTACGCTGGAGGCCGGGCCGGTGGAAACTAAGCCAACTAGTAGATGGCGCTCTTGCAGACTTTTTCCCGTTTTCGTCAACGTCTGCTAAGTCTTGCTAAGTTAGTAGCAAGCCGCTAATATTATTCGTCCCTTTCGGTCTTATCAATGTCTATAATTCGAGGAAGAGAGAGAGAAATGCAAGAAGTTTCAAGATAGTTCCTAATATGTGTCAATTTTTTATTTACATATATAGGTAGCTAACTATTTACAGAAAAACGATGACATTAGATATAACTAAGTAACTTACAAAATAACTACAACACAATAAAAATAAATTTCCTAATATTGTATAAGTAAGTTGCTGGTATATTTATTTTTGATGCACTTATAATTTCCTTAGTATTTTAGTAGGCCTCGGAGTTTGCATCACACGAGTCATAAGTAAATGCAATTGAGTAGACATTTATTTTGTCAAAAATTATAAATTACTAGGTAACTAGAAGTGTCAGTTGGGGAACTCGAGATTATATAAGTGGAGTTAAATGAAATGGAACCACTAGGCCACTACAATTGAAATATAAAAATTATTCAACGATTTCATAACACTTTATTTATAGCGTTACTTTGAGGGATTTTCCGAATATTCTAGGTTTCCAATTGGAGTGTGCAAGGGTCTCAAAGATTTATTCATCTAGAAGTATGACAAATCGTTACTCGTAATGCCCGCCTGCTGTATTTTTCTCCTGGTGGCAAATAAGCCGCAGGGAGGCACACGATGCCCATAAATCACACTTAATTCTCAGTCTCTCTGGCTGCCCCTCATCCGTGGGCTGAATGTTTATTTACTCATTACGCATCCAGAGATTTGGTCCTTTTCTAACATTTTCTTTGGGAATTTACGAAGTTAAAGCAATACGGTTTAAGTCTAGGCTTAGACGGACTCAGCGGACTTCGAACTTCGAAATTCGTAATTTTTGAGGATTTGTCTCTTGTCACTCTAATCAGGCCCTCGATGGAGTGACAGAGAGAGATCCTTAATCTGAAGTTCGGGCGTGTAAGACCGATTGCCATGAATCCCAGAATAGGCATTTCCGAATACCTATTAGGGTTCCGTAGCCAAAATGGCAAAAACGGAACCCTTATAGATTCGTCATGTCCGTCTGTCCGTCTGTCACAGCCGATTTACTCGGAAACTATAAATGCTGACGGTCCGTCTGTGGAATAAGCTCCCTGCCGAGGTTTTCCGGTTGGACTACAGTATGGGGTTCTTCAAAAGAGGAGTGTACAAGTTCTTATTGGGTCGGCAACGCGCATGTGACACCCCTGGGGTTGCAAGCGCCCATAGGCTACGGTGACTGCTTTCCATCAGGCGGGCCGTATGCTTGTTTGCCACCGACGTGGTATAAAAAAAAAAAAAAAATGCTATAGTAACGAAATTTGGTAAGGATATGTGTTGTATAAACCACTACAGGATTATGATACTAAACAGTAAAAAAAACAATTGGGTTGGGGGCCCTCCATACATGTAAGTGAGGGATAGAAAAAAAATTTTGGTTGTATATAAGCGTGTGGGGTATTAATAGAAAGGTCTTTGAAAATGATATGAAGGTTTATAAATCTCATTTTAATTTAGCAAATCGTTTTCGAGATATCAGCTCTCAAAGTCTGAAAAATGTGTACCCCCCCCCCCCCTCTATTTTTAAACTACGCAATATAAAATTCTAAAAAAAATATACAAGGTTATTTTTTCACCAGTACAAATACTCTAGGGGGTGTATAAGTAAGTCAAAATGAACAACTTTTACTATGGGGCCTAACCTGAAATCGCAAAAAAAAAATCAGCTGTTTCATACATTTCAGACGACCATGAGTCGACAATTTCTATGGAACAGCTGATTTTTTTTTCGCTGTACTGATGAAAAAATAACCCAGTATGTTATGCACATTAATAAACTCTATCAACGATTTTTGGTTTGATTAAATTATCTCCTATAGTTTTTGAGGTAGGTTGATTTAACTGTATTTTTTAAATAATAAATTGATAATACGGTACGGTACGGAACCCTTCACGCGCGAGTCCGACTCGCACTTAACCGGTTTTTTTTTAATAGAATAGTTATTAGGTTTTGTTTTCTTTAGGATTGTAATGTATAATAAATATTAAATATATATATATATATATATATATAATGGAAGGGCAGCGTAGATAGGCCCCCCACAAGGTGGACTAATGACCTGGTGAAGGTCGCAGGAGTCCACTGGATACGGGTGGCGCAGGACCAGTCATTGTGGCAATCTTTGGGAGAAATCTATGTTCAGCAGTGGACGTCTTTCGGCTGATATGATGATGATGATGATATATTATAAAATATTGTAAAGCCCATAAAAACAGAAAGGAATACGATTTATTAGTTACACACAAGTGTGCTGTTGCACTATTGCACTAATCTGCTAGTTAGCAGATTTAGTACAATAAAATAAAACAAGTAAACACTTACATAAAAGTCGTCATTGTGTTGGTATATTCTATCAGTAGGAATGTGCATATTATTCCTCTCTTATTTTCTATTTTCAGAATTTCGGCTGTTTTAACTCCCAAAATGACTACTATAAACTAATTAAACTATAGATAAAGTCACCCTAATATCTTTGTTTTAATTACCTCTACTACGAACAATAACTTTTATTCTTATGAAGTACCTAATAAAACTGCATTAGTAGATTTCATAAAAGCAGCTTTATAAAATAGCTTTAACATTTAATAGTTCACTGAGATTTGAAACAGATAAAGACCTGACCTACGTTTGCGTGTTGATAATAAATCTTGGAGGACTCTTAGAGGTCACATTGATTGTGATTTAGCAGACTAGAGGACAAGGCAATTTTTCTTTTAATAAATACTGGAAATACACTGTCAATGTACAAATCTGCCAGTATAAAAAGATTTGATTATATATCTATTTTAATTGTTTAAACAATCATGCGATAATGTTTTAGCAAGTATCAAAAAGTTTGCATATTACAATAAGTATAGTGCCAAAGGGAGTACATACTCGTAATGTTTTCATAGGAAGTTATATTTGTTTCTTAGAATTGAACCGACAAAGTGCAAAAACCAAACAGAAAGAGATTTACAATAAAGTTTAGTACCAAAAACCCAAAAAAAAAGTTAGTTTTTAAACCCTACACATTTTTTTAAATACACGTGTCACAATATTATGCTACCCGAAAAGAAACCTATGTGCAGAAATAGAATACCATAGGAATTTTAAAGCTCTTTCAAAATTTTCAATATAACATATTTCATGTATTTTGAAAGCTATTCGAGTATTTGCGTTTAGGTGGTCATCCTTTCATGTCGGTGAGCTGATGATGGAAGGTATAACAGCCTTAGAGATTAGGAGTTGGAGGATAATTCTTTAAATATAACATAGTTCATGTATTTTGGAAGCTATTTGAGTACGTATTTGCCTTTATGTGGTAATAGTCTCATGTTGGTGAGCTGATGACGAAAGGTATAACTCCTTAACGATTAGAAGTTGGAGGATAATTCTTTGAATATAATAACTGTCATACATCTTCGAGATCTATTCAAGTGTTTGCTTAGTAGTTATGACATGTTGGTTAGCGGTTAGTGATTCTTCAAATAATATAGGAATGCTAAGGCTGTTACCTATAATCTTTGAACTGATTCATACCTGCTAATGATACAATGTATCTCCTTGATAATGGGATAATTCTTTGAATATTTAAGTTATCCAGTTCAGGTATTCTGGCCTATTACATTCTAATTATAAATATTTAGTGCATACTAAATACCGATTTTACACTACTAAAAAGCAAAAACTAAAATATTTTAAAATAAAAATAAAACCGCCTTCAAAAATTCGCCCAAACTAAAAAGTAAAAAATAATTAATTAATAATATGAACATAATATTATTAAATAATTAATAATATGTTCACTTCGCGAGTATATGACTGTATTTGATAGAGCTTTGTAACTTACTGTCACTCCGGTTATGCTTTCATCAAAATGACTGAGGTAGATCATTCTGTTGATAAAAACATAATCGGAGTGACAGTAAGTTACAAAGCTCTATTAAATATATACCTATGAACGTATTTGGCTTGGCACCGACTTCTAAGAAATCTGTAGGATACCTAGCCATAATATTTCATTTGAATGAATAGGGTAAAAGGTTTACAGGTTTGGGTAGGAAATCCTAAGAAGTAGGTACTAAAATTATTTTTTACTTTTTAGTTTGGGCGAATTTTTGAAGGCGGTTTTATTTTTATTTTAAAATATTTTATGTGTAAAGCTTATCTACTGTAATAATTTCTTCGGTTACCGAGAGGATTACACATGAAATAAAACTATGAAAAAGGATAAACTCGCGTATATTCACTAACTTTAACTTCATTCCGACGTTTCGAACACTTTACAGGGTTCGTGGTCTGCGGATGAGACCGCGAAACGTCTGGTTGATGTAACTAAAGACCGAAGAGCTGGCGACTTCCTCGCACAACGCATCAGTATTGCGATACAGCGAGGAAATGCCGCCAGCATCCTCGGTACAATGCCACAAGGGCCAATCTTAGATATAGGTTAGGTTAAGTAGATTAGTTAGATTTTAATCTATGTACATAAATTGTAGTTTTGAAAATAAAGGCTTATCAAAAAATATAAGAATATCCTCCATCACAGTACCTATATTGCGATATCTTCCGTTACATTTTCTGAGGTACCGCTATTCAAGCAAAATTTATCGGAAGATTTAGCAAGCAGGTAGGTATTGATGATATAATCTTACTCTTAGTCAAGTAGGCTTTTAGCTGAAGAGCTGTGCCTATAGTTACATTTTTAAACATTTAAAATCAATCCCCATAAATCGGACATTTTATAGGATAGGTAGATATAGATATTTCATAAATCTATTTTATAAACACATGCACAGAATATTTAGTGTTACTTATCTTATAAACCTCATACAAACGCTCTACAGTCTAAATTGCTAGTGCAGGTAAATGCATAAATACGGACCCAAAGTATCTTCTTATAAATAAGTAAGGTACCACGTTTTTACTTCACTGTAAACAAGGTAAGTTGGGATATGTTTTATATACCCACTGTGCTCTCTAAACCGTATATCCAATCAGAATCACCAAATTGCCGTTTCATATGTGTATATTAATACGATTATGATTATACAGTTCTTTTTGTGTAGAACAATTGAATGAATACCGGAAAGAGCTGATAAGTTCTAATATTACCTACATCGCGTATAAATCATTCAACATACCTAGGGTAAGCACAGCACATATGATTCACATCCGAACACAAATCCGGGTCGGGTAAACGTTTCAATACGAATGAAATTTTCCTATTCAGTGACGATGTAAACGTGTTTTATCGTGGAAACCTATTTTCTGTTAGCGAACAGTGATATCGGGATTTGTGTGGGAGTTACCTCAAGGTACTTTGAGGTTAAAGAAAGATGTAGTATCTGGACTAGCAATTTAATATTTGACATATTGGTATCGCGTAACTTTCCCGATACTTTAGGGTAACTTTTAATTCTAGATTCTATTACTTTCAATAAAATCGACAGTGTTTTATTGCTTGCTAAGTTACTTTTCAGCAAATTTATATTTTTTTTTTTGTTTGAGTTTATTTTAAGGATAACAAATTACTATAAAATATCAGTACTATATCATTTATAGTTATTTGTTATACTTTAGTATAGTTACTGTTCAGTGGATACCTATTAAATATTTAATAGGTAATAAATATTTAATAGTTATCCACTGAACAGTAACTATAAAGTATACTAAAGACAATAATGTCTTTAGTGTACTTTATTGTAATTTGATAGTAAATTTTTTTCGGGTTGCATTTTATAATTTAATTTAATTTTTATTTTATAATTTAATTTTTATTTAACTTAATTTTTTATACAGGATTTATTTTTGAATGTCATTGTCAATAATATAATTAAACGGTTAAGCTCACGTTTATTTAGTCACTACGCGCATGTTTTGCAGAGCCTAGGTAGGTCTCCATTATTAAGCATTGAGCCCGCGTTCACGCCTAGCGAAACATGTCACGCGTAGTGACTAAAATATACGTGAGTTCAACCGTTTATATTTATATTCATTGTCAATATTTACTTTATTCAATATTAATCGATTATCAGCCAATCGCCCCCGTATATAACCCACATCACATTTCCTTTGCGTTTTCTGCTAGCTGTCCGGAAAACGAACTAATTGGATTGGTGATAATAAAACGGTACACCTTTATCGTGTTGTTACGATAAAATAAACTATTATCCGGTTTATGGAGGTAATTTGCTATTAATTATCTATTAACCCTTCGCTCAGTTTTTTCCTGGGTTTTAATAGTAAATAAATAAATAAATATCTTGGGACATCTTACACAAATCAACCTAGTCCCACGGTAAGCTCAATTAAGGTTTGTGATGTGGGTACCAAGCGACGATATATATAATAGATATATACATATAGATACTTAAATATATAGACAGCCAGGACCAAGGAACAAATATTTGTGATAAATAAATACGCAAATAATGCCCTCGCCGGTATTCGAACCCGGAACCTCCAGCTTCGTAGGCAGGGTCACTACCAACTAGGCTGCGGAGGCTGACATGATAGTATCATTAAAGGTAGGTACAGCATTTAATTACATTATTAATATACTAAAGTATACATGCTGCTAATATGAGGTAAGTCGGGATACGTTCCAAATCATGGTGATTAATTCAAGAGCTACTATTTAAAAAAATGTGTACCTATCTAAAGCGGCGTTTCCACTTGAAGGGTCCGTGGAAATAACATGTCTGGTCAATTCAAATTTCAGAAGGAAAATGAACCTTACTTTAAATGGTGCAAATTTGCCCTGACTTTTAGAAGGACTAAACATGTTTTTTCCGTGTACCCTTCACTTAGTGTTCTGAGCGAGCATTCGTTCGATCTTGGGCAGGTGAAAACAATAATTCAGATAGCAAAATGTTCGTTCGTCAGGACACGAACAAGCGTATGTCCGCTCAAAATACTAAGTGGAAACGCTTAAGGAAACGTCCAATAATAGTCTACAAAACTAATGTATAATTATTTAAGCCGTTATAACATAGAGTTTAAGAGCGTTTAACTAGTATTTAAGTAAAGTACAGTCGACGTCAAAGATATGATTACGGTTTAGGCGCCAAAAATATATTTACACGACCTTAATGTCAAGGCAATAAAATTGTGTAAACATATTTTTTGCACCTAAACCGTAATGATATCTTTGACGTCGACTGTACATTACTGCATGCGCTGGGACTGCGTAGGTATACTAGAATAGAGATACAAAGGCCTGTTAAGTTTGGTTTCCCGGCGAAACAAGTAATTATAATAAGCTTCTGGCAGCCCCCCAGAAAGAGGGACATAAACTGAATCGCTTCAGCAGATCGTAGTAGGTGGTATTTGTAGTATAACAATAGGTAGGTATAAGATAATCGTAATTAAAATTTACCGATCGGGTCGATAGCAAATAAAAAATAATTTCCATTAACACATTACGGACGAGTGCTACGCGCTACGCTCGTAGCCGATTCCGTGATTTTTCCGCTTTGTAGCGAAAATGGACCTCCCATAGAGAACTCCCCTCGGGAGTTCCCCGCGCTCAACGTGTTAAGTTTCGAAAGTTAGTCACACAAACTGTATGGATAACTTTGTAATACAAAAATCAATAAGTTTCGTTTTGACTAAAGCTCTGAACTGTACAGTCTGGCAAAAAAAGAGTAGAAATTACGAAGTGGCAACATTGTAGTGCCATCCCGTTTTCTCACGCATATTGATTACAAGGGACGACACTACGATTTTGCTACTTTTTAATTTCTACTCTTTTTTGGCAAGCTGTATGTATACATTTTGATACATCTTGAATCTATAATATTAATAGAATCAATTATGATCCTCCTAGTATTTGAAAAGTTGGATTCGTTATTTCCCTCTTGCGATTATAACCCACGACGGAAGGCCGAGTCGGAACTACATTGACGTAAATATAATGTAGTAAGATTCCAAGTATTAAACTTGGAATCTTACTACATTATATTTACGTTAAAAAATACTCTTACGTATTTTTGTAACAACAATAATAGCAGAAACAACAATGAGGGAAAAATACGCTGAATATTTACAACCTATTTTTTGCACGAAAGAATAAATATTTCAATAAAATTGCACTGTAACAGATTTACGAAAATCTGGATTCAATAATTTGTTTATGTTCATAATATGATTTTCGAGTCAAACGAAACCTCAGAGTGGTAATCAACACCTGTCCTTGCGTGACGCGATCGAATAATTATTGCTAACTGTCCCACCGAGCATGTCCATTCACAATGAAATTAACCATTTCATGCAGAATGCTGACATGCGTTGATAGAGTGTTTTTCCGATTGAAATATACCTAAATACTAGTAGAAAAAAGAGAGGTTATTTTATTATTTAGATAATATAAGTTTTACGCAATACTAGCGAACTCAATTGTATGTATCAATTGAGTTCGCTAGTATGTCATATACCAATGAAAAATACCGAAGTTTACCAACGCTAGGACCCTCCATCTAATATTTAAAAATTGTGTTATTAATTCAGTTTTTTTTTACATAAGAATGTTTACCTTTTTTTTAATTTGAAGCACGAGCTCCCTTGATCCTGATAGGTAAAAAATGTTTCCGAAATTCCATACATTTTTAGTGCTCTCCGTTTCATTACCGCCATACCAAAAATGGTAACGGAATAAAAATTATATGGGGTTACTTTTTTAGGGTTCCGTAGCCAAAATGGCAAAACGGAACCCTTATAGATTCGACATGTCCGTTTGTCCGCCTGTCATAGCCGATTTACTCAGAAACTATAAATGCTACAGTAATGGAATTTGGTAAGAATATGTGTTGTATTAACCGCTACAGAATAATTATACTAAATTGTAAAAAAAATTATTGGGGTTGGGCCCTCCATACATGTAACTGAGGGATAGATTTTTTTTAAGATTTATACAAGCGTGTGGGATATCAATAGAAAGGTCTTTGAAAATGATATAAAGGTTTATACATCACACTTTAATTTAAGCGAACCATTTTCGAGATATCAGCTCTCAAAGTCTGAAAAATGTCCCGCCCCCCCTCTATTTCTTAAGCTACGTGGTATAAAATTCTAAAAACAAATTATGTTATACATATTAATAAAGTCTATCAACGATTTTTGGTATGACTAAATTATCTCTTATAGTTTTTAAGATAGGTTGATTTAACTGTATTTTTTTAATGAAAAATTGATAATGATACGGAACCCTTCGCGCGCGAGTCCGCCTCGCACTTTGCCGGTTTTTCTCCTACAAATATCGAATCAGCTCGTGAATTTGAATAGGAACACGTAATAATATTAAGTAATAAAATGGGGACAACTATAGTCCAGTAGTAAATAACACAATGCTAAGTATCCTTATAATAAAGTGTCCCCCTAAATCATTTGACACGAATTCGGCTAACTCCATTTATGAAAACCTTCAGTACCACGCGATGAGAGTGGAAAAAAAACAAGTCGGACGGCACCGATCGACGGTGAAGGTGCATTTAAATCAAACGAGCATTCGCTCATTCTATCACCCACTCTACGAAATCAACAGTTTCGACGAAGCACGTTATGTGTAACGTACAAATTTCGTAGAGTGGAGGACAGAATGAACGAATGCTCGTTTGATCTAAATGCACCTTGATACGGCGCGAAAATGCGATAAGCGTCGATAGTTTTAGGGCGACCCTAAGGTAAAATCATGGAATTTACCAGGCTCACACGTTTTTATATAAGTTTTAAATTAAACTATGTATGGGACTTAATCACATCGTACTTTAAATATCGAACATTCCATCAGCATTTCGTAAATCGCCAATATCATCTCCACTTTTTGCACTACTAATCTTGCCAATCTTTATATTCCAATCCAGTATTCATTTATGTGTTTCAAAGCTCCACACGGCGTATTTATATTCCGTAAACACCACGGGCGCGCAGCGAATACAGATCTACGTGAAAACAACTTTTATATCCGACAAATCCACCTTCCAACTCAAATTGATATTTCAAAGTCCATTTGACAACATACGTACACGCGGAAAGAAAATTCGCGGATCTTCGTTAACTTTCCTCAGAAGAAATCCACAGGGGATCGTAATAGGATAAAAAGCACTTTAAATATGCGCATCCCTTTCTCGTAGGCACCGCGTTTGGTACCTACATCTGGATTGACTGGATTCAGGATAGGCTTGGACTTTAATTCTTAAAAGATAATTTTATTCCGATGGCATTACATAGAAATCATATTGAGTACGTATTTCAGTTTGTGGCATGGTAGTTTGGGTGATGTGTTAAAAACAGGAATCGTAAACTGGTATTTTTTTATACACTACCACCGATAAAAACCAATACGTTTAATATGTTTCCCTAACATATTATTTTGAATGACGGTAAATGTAATTTTACGCGACTTACGCGTGACTACTTATACTTTTCCTTATATCTGTAAATAGATTACAACACTTTTTTGTTATCTCTACAATTCGACCATACTTGTATCGTCGCCTGGTACCCACATCACAAGCCTTATTTGAGCTTGCCGTAGGACTGGGTCAATTTGTGTAAGATGTCCCAAGACATTTATTTATTTATTTATTGAGTCTGTAAGAATTAATAATAATGTTTATTTATAATAATAATAAAAATAATGCAATTTAAACCAACAGCGACATATCAACACTCAGTTGATCTAAAATCCATTGTTGTGTTTGTCAGGCATTATGGAATAAATATATTTATTAATGCGACGCGATTAAATTAAGACAGGCAGAATACAGATAATATTGAATATAGTAATCTAAAAAAGTGGATAGCTTGAAACCCCGACCACGCGGCCCTTGTCTTAATCGATTTGCCATCTTTCCACGCCCTTTGTAACTTTTTGTAAGCTTAGGAGATGTCTACTTGTCTAGGCCAACCGATTCTTGTAAAATAAGAACTTCTGTAAGTCTTGTCTCAAAGTTTTGATAGTAAATTTGATGTTTCGTAAGATAATAGACGTCTAATCAATAAATGTGCTGTACAATTTTATAGCAATAAAATACTTAGTGAACAACGAAGGAATAGTTATTAAAATTAAATTTTTTGAGCGTACCTACTTTAGCAATAGTTTTATTTAAAAAAAAATTAATAAATATCAAACCGTTTTTATTCATCTCGCAGAACATTGTTACTTTACAGCACATTGTTACAACACCGTTACTTTACAGCCGGTTTTTACTGAAATAAATAATTATTCGCTCAGAAATAATGGAAATTTTCGGGTAAGTGGTATGTGTACTGACATACCTACACTGTACTAAGTTAATGTGAAACTTTGTCTACTGGTTAAAGATAGAGGTAGCATCATCAGGGATATTTTAAGGCTATGCTATGACTTTCCATTTGTAGATGGCACGTTGAAATAATTATTGCCTAATTTACCATTACATACCTAATTAGTGCTTCTTATTCTTCACTCACTAGAAAAGTTAATTGGTAGGTACAAAATTTTTTATAGTGATGATTTATAACAGTTTATAACAGAAGTTTGTCAGCCTGCGTAGCCTAGTTGGTAGTGACCCTGCCTACGAAGCTGGAGGTTCCGGGTTCGAATCCCGGCGAGGGCATTATTTGTGTATTTATTTATCACAAATATTCGTTCCTTGGTCATGGCTGTCTATGTATTTAAGTATCTATATGTATCTATCTATTACATATATCGTCGCTTGGTACCCACATCACAAGCCTTTATTGAGCTTACCGTGGGACTAGGTCGATTTGTGTAAGATGTCCCAAGATATTTATTTATTTATAAAAAATGAATTTGTTTAATTTCTTCATAGTATGATAATATTACTTACAGTGAAAACCTATTGTAGGGCGGGCTGTAGGTATGTTTGTTTTCTATAGACGTCTAAAAATAACATTGAAAGTTAACAAAGAATAACAAAGTAGCTACTTTCTTCCCCAAAACCACTCAATGTGAGCACTGTGTATCATAAACACACATTATAAACACCGATAGTCTTATATAGGGCGTGGTTCTTGCTTAAAAGGCATTTGGCAAATATCACTTTTAGGGGAGACGATAGGTGGCCTGATACTAAATTATTAACTTACGTATGTGTATATTTAAACATATTATTATACCTGTATAAGATAATTATTCAATAGTACATAAGCGCTCACGTGCCATACGAGTATAATTATGTGATTGTTATATATTGTAAAGATTTTACGAATATTTACATTTTACGTAGACAACAGAACAAATAAATTACGTTAAGGTATTTCAAATTTCGTTAACGTAATGAAAAAGATTTAGAAGTAGATAGATTTCGTATTTTTTGTCACTATTAGCTCATGAAGATTAGCTAATACCTATACCTACTTAATCCTACTGTTCATTGATTAATGATTGAATTAGTCCTCTTTCGTGTAACCTTTTTTACTAAAAAGTAACGTTAAACATGCTGCACTGTAAACAAAACATGTCACGTGGCATAATTATTTTATGAATAATTCTACATGACATAAACTATGTAGTCATAATGGGCTTTGTGCAGAAACTGTTGTGGCATACTCAACTTTAGCATATTTCGTTGTGGCAGATTTGGAGTTGTTCGAATATTATGTGAGCATAATTTCGATGCTGCTATTTATGATGAAGCATAATCTGGATGTGCAAAAAAAGTATCGGCATAGTTTGATTTACAATAACAGAGAAGGAATAATTAGATAATTACAACCTCTCAATATAACCGAGCTAGTAGTAATATTCTGCACGTTACTTAAGTAAAAACACATAATCACTTAAAAGTGATTATGTGTTTATGAGAATACACTATCTTCTGTACTCCATAACATCATGCAATCGAAGTCGTGCATTAAGTATAGGAAAAGTTCCTTAAATCTCTTCTCAAACTTGCACATTAATCCAGACACATTATTATTCGATGTTGATTTATGGTGTGTTACTTTGATAACAGTCGAGTCAAGGGTCGCTACAGGTCGCCTTCGAGCAAAGTGCAGATAATCAGGGTGAGGTACCGAAATCACAATAAGTTTTACCTTAGAATAATATTATGTAGATTCGAGGATAATACTTCGTATGGAGATTCGAGTGTAAAGAGACGGTCGATTTTATACGGTATTAGCATTATCATATGTATTATATTTGAAGAAACCAAGTAGCTAGGCTATGTACTTATATTCGCAACTAAGATTTTATTCGTAAGAGCAATACAGGTCAGGCATATTATCAAAAACGTCATATTACCAGAAAAATATTTTTTTCTAATAATCTAAATAATATGCAAATGAACTACTCGTACATTTTTATATAGCCTAGTACACATACTTGTATATTACTGCGCGAACTGTTTACAATAAATCAAATTAATCAATAGGGATATAATGATGTAGGTATTACATGACAAACAAGTCATATATCTATTTGTTTTTAATTAAGAAGTTAAGTATTTAGACGGTGATTATTAAAATAGGTAGGTACCTACTCATACTCACTTAGCTATCTTAGTATCAATCTTATTAACAAGTTCGACGACGGTAACACAAAGTCTGTGATAAAAATAACCTTATTCCTGTGTCAATAGCATAAATCAAGTTGTAAGTCCTATGCCAGTGGCATATAAATACGGACATTTTTGACACAAGTGTTGTGTCACCGGAATGTTATCGGTTACACATGCGTGTCTCTGGCATAGGAATTGAATAAGATAATATCGATCGGTATAGCATTTGCACTTAGCGAAATAGTACCTGAATGAAAGCGTTAATAACTTTACTCATCGCATTATAATCAAAAACAAAATCAATCACATATCACAATAAACTTCTAATTTTCCAGCTGAAATTTTTCAACCTTTATTGTATTATGCTTGGAATAATTAGTGCTTCAAGTATCTTCCACTTTTCACTTAATTAAAACACGAAATCAGTCTCTGAAAAATATTGTGCGGATTAAAATCTTACTGCGTAAGCTTTTTTAAGACACAGGAAGTATTTGTCGAAGCTACGACAATCACTAGGGAGTTTGAAGATATTCTAAGATAAGAAAGTTAAAGTGGATCAGTAGTATCAGAGAGGGCACTTTTGTTGCAAAACTTGTCAAGTGACCCTAAAATAACACTTTTAAGCCCTTATAGTACCTATACATATCCACATACCTAAATACGGAACTGAAATTTATTATTTTTATTGTGAAATCAAGAGCATGTGATACTTTTTAACAATATAAATAATAACGGAGGGTGAGTTTACCTGACAGATACCTACTTAGTAATTACAGAATAGAATATAATAGAAAGGTGTTTATTCAGGAACATAGTACATAACAAAACTGTTGAAGAAAATAACAATGATGAATAACCATTCCTGAAACGGCTTCCAGTCAGTTTGGTGACATCATGTTCATCATTCATCAATTAGATATTCAAAAATCAGCCCATAGCAGATGTTATGTGGTGTTGAACATAATTAATAATGAAATATTGTGGTTTGAAAATCCGCTCGTCAATAGTTAATTGAATTGTAGAGAGCCTACCAGACCGAACAATATATTTAAGGCCGATCGCCGGTTTAATTGGGTCAGTCGATTGGTTCGGCTTCCCGAGGTAACTACTCGTAAATTATTCAAAACTTTGTCGTATTCTCGGGAGACTATATCAATTCGTGGAACATTAATGGAGGGATAATGCAAATTGTTTTATATTTTAACAACATCATCATCAGCCTATATCAGTCCACTGCTGGACGTAGGCCTCTCCTATTAACTTTGCGTATAGACCGCATTAGGAGGTAAATGCCCATAATCGCCACGCTGGGCAAGCGGATTGGCGATCGCAGTAATGTGTCCACTATGATGACCCTGCTGCCCATCATCAATCTTGTAGAATGGTCAGTGACACTTTAATCCCTTAGTCGACTCTTACGACACCCGCAGGAGGAGTTGGGGTGGTGATAAATGTATTCTTACTGCCGTCACCATACGGCAACAACAACGTACTAAAATTGTTTGCAATAAATCAAGTGTCCTCGTAAATCAAACTATTTAGTATAGGTACTTAACTTGGCTTTATAAATACATACATACTATGTATATGTATCTTATCTAGTAGTTCGAGTATTAAGTAGGTACTGTATTGTAGACGATATTAAGTTTGGAGCAGGGACCGAAAACCGGTATTTTCTCCATTCAAAAGTACGGTTCTTTTTACGTTATTTTTCGTTGTTCTGTTTATTTATTCTAAGTTAATGGAGTAATTTAAAAATTTCCGTTTTGTTAATTACATAAAATATTGAACAGTACATAAAAAGTATAAAATATTCAAAAATATTGGGCTATTTCGAGGTTTTGTAAAATACCGGTCGCGGTCTCTGGTATTGAGTATTTAGACTTTATCGCAAAATGTGAGAGATATTTTTTATCTCTAGCAACACTCACTTAAATCAACAACTAACAATAAAAAGTCTAGTCTGGCGTTGGCTATTCATAATTTGTGTGTGATGTGCAGGAAAATATGGTTACTTGTAGCACATAATTCTATTTTGAGATGTGACCGTATAGCAGGCACACAACGATATATGCATTGCGAAGGTGTACAGGAAGGTATATTAAAATGACGTCAAATTCAGTTCAATTTCTAATATTCGAATAGCACGCTTGCGGTTGAACAGGACAGAATAGGGGTCTTATTGCGCGATGATGCATTTCTGTCAGTGAACGAAGCCAGTGACATGATGCGGTGGTAGCTTATTTACGAATAAGGATGGCATAACGTTCATATCGATAAGTTATCGATAAATATGTATTGGGTCGTAGCTATCAAAATAAGTGACAAGGATTCATTGGAATTGTCCTTCATTTATTTATTTAAACTGTTTTGTACAAAATATGAAACACTAGTTTACAAATCGTGGACTTCATTCCTAGTGCTATTCTCTACCAGCCCATGCGGTCAAAGAAACGGACACAAATAAATATTATGTGGAGAAAAGAGAAGAAATAATAATTTTATAACTATACTTTTTATTTGAATGAAAACGTCCACAAATTTAATAAAAAGACTATAATTTTAAGCTGTAATTGATAGTGAAATAATAATACGTAATTCAATCTGACACTGAAAACTGACCTGAAAATCCATTAGTTATGCAAATTGCTATTGTTCAAATATGTTTCAATTATTTTCGGCGTAATTAATTTACTTGTTTGCATGCTTTTATTATTTTTTTGTTACAAAAGTCAACGTAAACATAATTATTATCGTGGATACCTGAAGCTAATTCTATATGTTTATATTATTAAATACATATATTAAGTTTTTTCGTAATTTATTGAAAACCAAGTATAATTTGGCATTTAAACTAATAATTATTATCTTACTCTTACTTTTAAATCAACTAAATTATTTCGTATAGCAGTTTTATTGACTAGAAAATTGGCCAACCTACGAAAAATTCCAAAGTAACTAAAGTGAGTTAAAGTTGCACTACGCTGCGGAATGCTGAAGTATCGACACCCACTCTCATTTTCATCCTACTCACATAATACAATTGAAATGCAAAGGGACTCATGATTCTAACTAAAGGCATTCTAACGTTACCAAAACATTTAAACCTTACGGAGAGTTTTCAAAATCAACAATCGTTAAAACGTTTCTAATTTTAGGAACAGTGATTCATGGACTCGAGAATTCCAGGTATCGATATCGATAAAATCGACAAATCTGACTTGAATGTTCACCCAAAATCACGTGCAATAGCACTGATGTGGCATACATACAACGTATGTATGTATGTATGTACCTATATCATAAGGTTCAGAATATCACAGCAATCGCCCGAATTCTCCGAGACGTAATTGAACCTGACATAATGACCTATTATACAAAAACCTGCTTTGGCTTCAAAGAATAAGGGAACAGCTTTTGGGGTGTACGATGTTCGAGCATTATTACTTGGCGGAAGATATTACCCAGATACGGCTTCAAAAAAATAATTTGAATATTGTATGTAATGCGTTGTACATTACGCGTTTGTGGGATAGGAAAGGACTTTTGCTATTTATACTAAATTAAAACACACTGCGTTGCAAGAGTAAATAGGCTACAGAGCTGCTAAACAGTAGGCGGCACA
>JALPQI010014858.1:0-24123 GCA_025490895.1 Thaumatotibia leucotreta | reverse complement strand
AAGCAAACATTAGGTTAATTTCCCTTAACTTGGCAGTGTATCTTAAAAGATACATACCTTTTTACCCACTTTTTGTATTTCTTTTATAGACAGAATTTTTTGCTCTACACCTTGGCGAGGAGGCTCGAACGCACGATTTTTTTTTAATTCTGCCAAGTTTAGGGTTAACAACTTGAAAAGAAGTTGAAAAATTGTTTCAGAATGTGGCGCCAAACGCAGATGTGCTAAATGGGTACGGTATAAGCGAGTTAACACAAGTGGTCTTATTCGATGACGGCACGGTTCCTGGTTCGGGGAAGCAGTTGGGGGCATGGCAGTACAGAGTGAGTATCATTGTTGACTTAACCAGCATTCTAAAAAAAATTAACTAAACTGCGTCATTTACTTACCTATCTATGTCCTTATTAACCTAACACCGACCATACACGGACTGCATCAAGCAGTCACTTTGTATTGGAACAGCTGACCAACTGCAAAAAAATTTAAGGGACGGACTGCTTGTACGGCGGGTTTTAGAAGTAGTTGATTAGAAGAACACAACCAAAAGTATGCACCATTACAGTATAAAACAAAGCACTGGACAAAATAAAACACGAAAATAAATCTACTTAGCTATGCTGATTTACTGACAGCTATCCAACTGAGAACTACTGTGCTTACCCCTGTGGGCTTCATGAGCCTATCGATACTTAATGATAATTTTATAACACCCAGCTGATACATGTTGAAACACAAGAGGACATCTATGAACCAAAAAGGAGTGGGGAACTCTGGATCAAAGGTCCTGGCATGGTTCAGGGCTACTACAGAAACCCTGAAGCGACAGCAGAGGCGTTCACCGAAGACGGTTGGTTCAAGACCGGAGACATGTTCTACAGAGACGAGAACTACAACTTCTTCTTTGTCGAACGAATTAAACTGCTTCTTAAGTTTTATGTGAACAACATAAGTCACCACGTAAGTCATAAATGTTATTATTTTCTTTGCTAATTTTACAATCCAATTAATGGGTAACAGCATCCATTCACTTTTGGTTCGTCCTGGAAATGTACATGTTAGCTAGTTGTGAATTTGTCCACAGCCATTTCATTTCGGGTCAATTACTGGCATCCTGAACCGAAATCGGATAAAACTGTCGATCTAACATTTCCTGAGATCGCATTATAATATACTAAATGTTGACATCAATCACTCATTTATCCAAAAATCTGTTTGAGGTCACCAGGGATCCCAAAGCTGGTTCGTTCCTCGCACAACGGATAGATATAGCCATCCAAAGGGGGAACGCAGCCAGCATTATGGGAACCCTTCCGCAAGGTCCGGATCTCGGTGACCTCAACTAAGTACCTAGTTAGTTATTTTTAGGTATATTTAGTAATTTCATATATTTAATGTCTTTCTTTGTTTCTTAAAACATTTCGTAATTTCGTTTCATAAGGCATTTCGTTAAAGGTTCCAGTACAGTAAAATACCAGTTTCCAAAATAAAGCCGTTGATGTTGTGTTATACCTATGAAATTATCAATTTATCACCTACCTGAAAACGACTAAAACGTAATGTTTCATCAACAGATCTTCCCTTTAGAGCTGGAAAAGATAATCCGTCAACACCCAGGGGTGTTAGATGTGGCTGTGACCGGTATACCGGAACCGAAGCAAGGAGAGTTACCGGTCGCTTGCGTTGTCCGGTGTCCAGGCTCTAATGTTAGCGCTGACGAGATCAAACAGGTCGTCAAAGGTGTGTATATCACAACTGCTGCTGAACATAGGCCTCCCCCAATGATTGCCACAATGACCGGTCCTGTGCCACCCGAATTCAGCGGACTCCTGCGACCTTCACCAGGTCATCAGTCCACCTTGTCGGGGGCCTACCCTTTTTAGAACCCTATTGTATGTCTAGTTAGTGAAGTTATTGAATGCACATATTATAATTAATTACAAATAACGCATTTTTTTAATGCTTACAACTGAGATATGTCTCATATTGATGTCTAGACTGACTAGATGTTTTCATGTTTAAATTGTATTTCAAAACGACTCATGAAATATAATCACCTGCTCAGTATACTAACTTTCATCATCATCATCATCATATCAGCCGAAAGAAGTCCACTGCTGAACATAGGCCTCCCCCAAATATTGCCACAATGATCGGTCCTGCGCCACCCGCATCCAGCGGACTCCTGCGACCATCACCAGGTCATCGGTCCACTAACTTTATTCAAAATTAATATCAGGCGCTTTATATGATGCCTAATTAAACCACTCTAAGCTGAGGCCCGTTTCTCAAAAGCTTGTAACTTGTAATACAAGTGGAAGTCTCTTTTTAACATCATTAATAAAATAAAGACTTCCGCTTGTAATACAATTACAAGCTTTCGAGAAATAGGCCCCTGGAGTGACCGAGTGGTTTAGGCATCAGCTGAGGACGTGAGTTCGGATCCCACCTCCGGCGTTGGTAAACTTCGAATTTTTTCTTTCGTAAATAATATTTAACCTTCTAAGTCCTCGTGTACAAAATTTTGTACATATTCCAAAATTTATTTTGAACTTTTATTAATGAAAAGAAAGATTTAAAGCGAATGTCTCTTGGTCTTAGGAGGAATAATTGTTAAATTTTAAATTAGGTACCTATTTTGATACCTATTTTTAATATTTTTCTTCCAGATAACCTGCCGGACTACAAGCACTTGAGAGGCGGAGTCATATTCTTAGACGCGATTCCCCAAACAGCATCCACTAAGGTTCATCGCAGAAAACTCAAGGAGATAGCTATGCAAACGCCAGCAGAATGAAATTATCAATAAATTGATACAAATACTTTATTTTTATAAATTACACAAACATATACAGTTACATTTTATACCGACCCCCACACTCATACATTTTTCATAAATTTTTCGGGTCATACAGTTTTTTTTGTATGAGTTAGGTTACAAATCTTTCCTGTGGACATATGAAAGTTAAGGGCTCTAGAACTCAAATTTTCTTGTTAGACGAATACAAGCCGATGATGTGGCTTCTGGTTCTTAAGAATTATGTGGTAAAAACCTAATTTGTATGTCACAGAACGGTTAATTTTCGCGTGTCGTTAAATTTTGAACGTTGTATTACGATAAGAAACATTTGGAGATAGCGACAATGTTTTAGGCTGAGAGGTTTTAAGGGAGAATATAATTTTAGTAACGCAATTTATGACTTCGGTCAGTTCATCTCTCACTGAGAGACATAAATGGCGCTACCGGGGCTTCACAATTAAACATAATTCGTACTAAACCAATCTGTAAATTGAATTACACCATAATGCCGAGACTAGGGCCTGCAATCGCGGAATTCAAATGTACGTAATCACGGGGTTTTATAATGTCAAATCCCGTCCTAGTCTTGACAGAGCTAGCTCAAAATATAGCATTTTAAATAAATAAATACATAGCATATTCTATATGGGATCTATAACTCTGATTGAGGTCTCGCATTCAAAAACACTGGGTATCCGTTGACAGATTCTGCTGATATGGCACATTGCAGCTTCAAATCCGCATAAGTCTCCGGAGAACTGAGTTTGAACTCGCGAAGCACGTTGATGCAGATAATCTTCACCAATTTTGTTCCGAAATGTCTCCCTGAAATGATATTTAAATAAGTTATCGCAACAATACAGAAAAAGAGACGCTAGTATGGCCAGTGTATTTACATAGAGGTACTGCTACGTATGAGTTTAACGCAGGCTTACTTTCTAAAGCGTTAATATAGTTGATATAGACAATGAAACGAAATGTTCCTGGTTCACATATCATGAGGATTCACACTTTTTATGACGCAGTATAATGCTCAAAGCGATCCTGCGTCATCCCGTCAAAAGCGGAGTTGGCACTCGTTGGGTTTTTAGACGGTAGTGGAGGTCAATGCTCCGTAGTCCGTCATACCTGTCTCACGACAGCATGCGTAAAAGCATTTTCCCAACGTAAACAAAAAGGCTTACTGTCTATCCCTCACGTTTGTTCAGCGCGATTGGCAGAAAGTTAGTCTGCGTTAAGCACACGGCGCTACCCTAATATTGTAGTTCTATGTTACATCTTCTAGATGATTGCAACATAAAAATGTGCTATATTGGGGCAGCGTCATAGTAGACGAATAATTTTTCAGGATGCGACTTCGGTAGCGAATGGTATTTAACAGCGAAATAGCACATTACATCAGAGGCCGGGAAAATAAGGATTTCCGGCCAAGTTGATATATGTATAGGTAACGAGGCCGGGGAATCCGTTTTCACGCCGAGGCATGTATAGTGCTTTTCTCAAACATACGAAGAAATAAAAAAAAAGAATGACAATGTTGTCGTAATTCAAAAAAAAGTTACTTTGCTTATATGGTACTTAGTAGGGAAGTGTCCAGGTTCTGAATTTGTATGGCAAGAACCGGGAATTCCCCGTTCCGGTACCGTACTTGTAAAGAAAGCCAGTACCGGCCGCCCACGCTAGTAGTCAGTTGGCATCTAGGCTAGGCATCCTGGTGATCTTGCGTTCGCAATTAATAATGCACATAGTCTGTGATAGCATACCTAAACAATTCATGGGACCTAAGCTGAATGGGATGTAGCAGTACGGATGTCGCGTCGCGCAGTTCTCAGGACTGAACCGCTCAGGGTCGAAGGAATCCGGATCCTTCCAGAACTCCTCATCACGGTGCATGTGGAAAATCGGCACCATCAGGGAACTGCCCGCTGGTAGAGTGACGCCGTCATCTTGAAGAGAAATTAGCCTTTATTTATCTTTATTTTGGATTTGGTTCATCAGACCTCTAAATAATAGGGGGACTCGGAAGATCTTGATTCCTTGTAGCACGACGAAGTTTCGTTAATGTATTACAATGTGGCCAAAAAATAAGTGCTTTCGCATTAGGAGGTCATTAAAGTTCCAGAAGGATCGACAGTTTTTTTTCAAAATACGTACCATCGTACATACGTAGGTACTATAATATGTACTGGTGACGTATTTTCAAACCGCGATTACAACGGGATTTTAAAGTGCTGTTGACACTACAGTGTATAAGTCAATCTAGGATAAATTCATTGTTAAATTAATTTTCATCACACTTGCTGTCTAAGCGCGCCATTGCTTGCATGCGTAGCGGGAGTAATAGAAAAGTGGAATTCCTCAGGGAGTAATACAAATGTCAGTACGTCATTTAATAATATTTTGTCTTAAATCTTATTTTTTTATCGGCAAGTGTGATGAAAAACATTGCATGCATCACGGTCGGTAAGCCGAATACAAACTCGAGTCATTAAAAGCCCTCCGCCTACGGCGTCGAGCTTCTAACACTCTCTTTAGTAATTCCGTACTTACCTCCCTTGATGCACAACGTACTAATATTCGTAGTTTAAGTTCAGAGACTTACAGACAATAGATTAATTAGTCACTTGCGACATCTATAAACAACTCTTTTTTTGATAAATATTGTGTCATTTGTTGCGTCAACAGTACTTTCGAACCCCTTTCTGATTCCGGTTTGATAATATAGTTCGTGAATTATAAATTGGTAACTTTCTACCTACATTATAGTAAAAATAAACATTCAATTTATATTTCTCAAACTATACCTAGAACTACTACTTCTGAAACTTGAACTTTTTTTATACCACGTCGGTGGCAAACAAGCATACGGCCCGCCTGATGGAAAGCAGTCACCGTAGCCTATGGGCGCCTGCAACCCCAGGGGTGTCACATACGCGTTGCCGACCCAATAAGAACTTATACACTCTTCATTTGAAGAACCCCATACTGTAGTCCATCGGGAAAACCTCGGCAGGGAGCTCATTCCACAGACAGACCGTCCGCGAGAGGGAGTTCCTCTGATACCGCACGGTGCGCGACCATTTAGGTTGCAAGGTGTGAGGATGAGCGCCCAGTCGGTGGCGAGCGGTGCGATGATGAAAAGTGGACGTTGGCATCATGTCGAACAGTTCTTCAGAGCACAATACCCATTGTACAGACGTTAGAACACACATAAGGAGGCGAAGTCTACTACTTAAACTACTCACTTCTTTCTAAATAGAACCATAAGGGGCTGATTCTGCTTCCCAAAGCCATATTATTGCTTTCGCGGCAGCGGGAATGCAATGATTTTGGCAATCATCATCATTTTTTTACTACCAAATCAGTCTCAGCGCGATTTTTGTAAGTTATTTCCACAACTTTTAAAAACGTAAGTATAGGTAATTTCACCAGAGTTGAGGTGAATGATTACACACATCCAAATGAAGTACTAATTGCAAAAAATGTAGTGAATGTATGAATGACTTGCGTCAAAATATTGAAGCAAATCCCTTGGACAAACTTTTTGGTCAATCTTACAGTTGCAATTGGGTTTGCTGTCAGTACAAAAAAAGAACACTAATTTCTAATTCCCCGTGTGTTTACATGACATGTTGATGTGTGCGTGACCTCGACTCTCGTGGAACTATCTATACCTAATCTAAAAGTAAATTCCATATTTAACCAAACGTGGAATTCTTTACCGGCACATGTGTTTCCGCATACCTATAAGTTGGGACCCTTTAAACGAAGCGTGAAGAAGCATCTAGCGGGCCAGCAAGGTGGTGGCAACTAACAGGTTACTGCTTGTCTCCTGTTCGTTGCCGCCGTGATTTGGGCTCTACTATCAGGTGGAGCCACTTTGTTGTGCCAACATAAAAAAAAAACGTTTCATACTAATGTCAATGTCTTCCGTAATGGTCCTCTGCACCACCACAGCAAGTGGAAACAGCCTCAGCACCTCCTTGAACACCATGTCTAAGTAAGGCATGCGTTTTATATCCTCGTCGGTGATATGCCGGTTCTCCGTGCCTAGCACTCCCTTTATCTCCGCGTATAGTTTTTCCTTTGAAAAGAAACATATTTGACATTATTGTACCTATAGTACATTATAATAGTACATATTACTATAGAAAATTAATAAAATATTAAAAAAAAACAATTGCCGTGTAAAATGGTGTATTACAGTCCATGATCGCATAATAATATTTTATGCAACCCTTGTTTAAGAGAGGTCAAAAAAGGTAAGTGGCGTGGGTGACAATTTGAGGCGAAGCCGAAAATTGTTATTAAAGACGCCACGAGCATTTTTTGACTCAGTTAAACAATGTTGCTTACAATACTTTTTCTACGATCACACATTTATTTTTAAATAAAATTGTAAATTTTAGAAATATTCTTAGTCAAACACAATTTTATAAATCATCAAGGTCGGGCGAGAGACGTCAAAATTAAAAAAGAATTCATCACATTTTTTTTTAATTAGGTTGGCAGCCATTTATTTCATTAAGTCTTGTATACACGAGGTGTCTTAAAATGCGAAAAACGCACTGCGTGTAAACCCGAATACGTTTATAGGGAATAGACAATATAGACTTATCTTGACATCTGTAAGGTAGGGGCTTAATAGTGTGTTTACGACCATATAAATGACCAATAAAAGTACGGGAGTAGAAAAAAAATTAAAAGGTACACTTTTTCTGCAAATTACCCAATTCCGCAATGAGACTTTAAGTGACTATCACCGAATTACTTAATATCACCGATTAGCCAAGGTTTGCCCTATAAGACATTAAATTAAAACTGAGATTTTAAGACTGCATTTACTTACCTGGCATTCGGGATGGTAGGCCATCATCAGTAGTAGAAAAGAAGTACTATTTGCCGTAGTCTCTTGGCTCTGAAAAATTCAATGTATTAAATAAGAATGAGCATTTTGGTCACAGAATTGTATGTATTTACCAACTTAAAGGCATTATTCGAATCTTTTCGATTATACTGTTTTTTTTTTATGTGACCAATCCAAATTCAACTGAGCTGTCTGCCCACCGGATGGAAAACAGGAAGAAAGGAAGGTCCATGACATAGCGATAAAAAAATCGCCTATGCGCTGCCAACCCTGAGGACTTAGATGGATTGCCTCTATCTATGCCTGTAATTACACCGGCTATCTTAACCTCGAACCGAAACGCAGCAGTGCAAAGACTGCTATTTAGCGGCAGGTTAACGGGTAAGACGGTGGTAGCTATCCGGGCGGACCCTGCACGAGGTCCTACCACCTGTATTTACCAGATATATTTTAGGTATTACTTGCTTCTTAGTTTTGTAATTTTATTAATGCTTGGAAGCTCATCTGTTACGACATTGTGGGATTATCCGCATTGTAAAAAACCAACATCAATTTGTTTAATTATAAAACCAAATTGATGTTTTCTAATCATGAATTGATTACAGCGCCCTCTATAGCAAATTCAACGCCACGAAGAGTTGTCGAATTTGCGGACGATTGTGGTAAACACACATCTTTGAGTTGCTTAAGGTTGTAGTACCTTCGAAACATTAAGTACAGATGTCGCTAATGATTAGTTTCACAAATACCATTGACTAAATTCGCTGTGATTCACGGAAGGTCGCCTGGTGTAATTGGAAGCACGTTGGACCGGCAATCCAGAGGTAGCGGGTTCGTATCCCGTGACAACCAGAGTCTTTCGCAGTTGATTTTTTCTATGGTACCTGGTATGGTATGGTATCTTTTACGACATTGTGGGAATGCTTGGTCAGTTCACAAATTAACGTCCATTGTTTCTTTTTCGCATACCGTAAACTGGGGTTACTTTGAACCTTGGGGTTACATTGATAAAAACTTCTTTTATTTGTTAATCGCGAATATCTCTTGTTACCAAACGCATCCGTATATATTTTTTTTAGTTTCAAATTCAAATTCAATTAATTTAATGTTAAGAAAAACACATGTCGAAAAATATATATACAAAATTACAAAATTAAAATACCTAAATACAATCTATAAAATTAACTTAATTCTAAAAAGTGAAAAAATCATACTCAAAATGTCACACAATACACATTATACACATTCAATTAATAAATAAAAAGATTTAAAAGCAAACAAAACAATAATAAAACAATCTAGGCATGTCAATAATCATTATAAAATTCTTTGACACTGTAATATGCTTTTTTCAATAACATCGTCTTGACAAGATTGACATAATGCTCATAGGAAGGCACCCGTTTAACCTCCGAACTCAGCTTATTATAAATTTTAATGCCAACAACTCGCAAAGAATTTGACGATTTCGCCAATCTGGCAGGAACCGGTAGTACATCACGGGCAGTTTTCCGCTGATCAGGACGTCGCCTCTTAAACTCACCCAAGTGCCTCCACATGAACTTGGCTACTTCTAAGATATACATGCATGGGACTGTCAGTATTTTAAGCCTCACAAAATGCTCCCTTGTTGGTGTGAAAGGTGGCACGCCAGCCAATAACCTTACAGCTCTTTTTTGCATTACAAACACCCTGTCCCTATCCGCAGCAAGGCCCCATAAGTCAATTCCATATAAAATAATGGAATTGACGTATGCGTAGTATGCCATACGGATGGTTTCCTGAGAGAGAGCAGGGGCGAGCCGCGACAATGCAAACGATGCCTGAGCGAGCCTACCTGAAAGTACATTTATGTGAGTATCCCATCTTAAGCCAGAGTCCAAGTGGATGCCCAAGAATCGCGTTTCATGGACCTGCGGCAATCTAATCCCATCAACTGTAATGTCCAGCGGTGTCGGGTACTTTCCTCTCAACCAAAAGTGAATGATGTAGGTTTTATCGAGGTTTATTAAAAACCCATTGGCTCTGAACCAGTCGGACAGTTTACCCAGGACATTTGCGGTATTTTCCTTCAAGTCAGAAAAAGTATCCCCAGAAACAATGGCACAACCATCGTCCGCGAACATTATAAAATCACCATGTGGGAATACGCTAATCAGATCATTCACCATGACAAGGAAAAGAAAGTTACCGACGGCCGAGCCCTGCGGAACAGAATAATCTCCAAGTGTTCTTGAATCAGACCTGGTTACACCACCATCAACTGATACTACCTGTTCTCTATTCTGTAAAAAAGACTTAATGAAGCCCAGAAAGCTACCACAAACACCGTATCTCTGTAGCTTCATCAATAATAGTTGGTGATCGACAGAATCAAATGCACGCGACAGGTCACAGAAAACAGCAGCAACCATTTTCCTGTCATCCAAATATTTTAGTACCCGCTGGTGAACTGCACGCACAGCGTCGACTGTTGACTTGCCCTGGCGGTATGCATACTGGTGATCATGAAATAGTCTATTGTCCTCAAAATATTTAACCAACCTATTACATATTCCGAGTTCAACCACCTTCGACATTGCAGGGACTAACGATATGGGCCTATAGTTTTTCATATCCTCATTGAACCCTTTGCCCTTATACACCGGGCTTACTTTAACAATTTTTAATGAGCTGGGATATTCCCCTAAAATAGCACACTGGTTAAGAAGGTGGTTTGGCAAGAACGATAGTTGTGCTTATTAATTGATTAGACACACATTAAGTGAGTACGGCCGTTAATATAGCGAATGGTGTATTTATATTTAGGTATTCTTTTTGTTATTTTTGTGTGTAAAATAACTTGTAAACTAACAATAAGGGTAGTGAGGTGAACGGTTCTTAATCACAATTAACTTGTCACAAGTGTGTTTAGGTATACAAATATAACGTTTTTGGGGTCTTCAATTCAAACTAAGTACTTATAACAATTGTTTTTATTCAATGGGGTGTCTTTGATTACCTACATGGGGTCATATTGATCAGAATCTTACGTATAGTTGGTTATGGTATGTCTATCCATTTGACTGTTTATTTTATAAGAAGATTGTTCTCTCTTCAATGTTTGATTTTTGTTTTTAATAAAGTTAATTACAGAAGTTTTTTTATTTTATTTCGGGGTTACTTTGACCACAAATATTTGATCAAAATAACCCCAAAACGACGTAAATTGTTGTAATTTTTGATACTGCGAACGGATTTATTTATTTCCTTAGGAGAAAGGTAAGGGTTTTCCTGTAAGGGTTAACATTCAATTACCCTCAAAAAATCATAAGGTATCAAAGTAACCCCAATGTCAGTTTAACTTTGATTACAACGTTTTATATTTCTATCTTCATACATTTTAAAAGTAACGTTCAAAATTTTTTACCGAGAAAGATAACAAAAAGTTGATGTTACTATTTTATTTTTAGAATTTTTTACACCTAATTTTAGAAGATATTGAAGTTTAAACTTTAAAATTGATCAATGTAACCCCAGTTTACGGTATCGTTGTTGTACGTTTTTATTTTATTTTTAGTCGATTTTAAAATGATACTTACCGTAGTAAACAAGGCGAAAATCTGTTTTAACATGTCATTGTAATCCGTGATGGATTTAGATAGAAGGAACTTATCTACGATACTTAAAACTTCTTTGTGGGTTTCGAACTCATAATGGTTATCTTCCAGTTCCCCGGAGTTTGCATCATTTGACTTTTTAACGCTATAGTTGAGTACAGCTTCAGCCATCTCTTTTGATTTTTTTATGAACTTTTGATGTTTTTGGTAGTACTGTGACAGTCTGTAATAGGGTTCAAATTGGAGATACCATGTGCATAATTTCGTGAATACATCTGCATACATTCTGAAATACAAACATCACATAAATAATTTCGAAACTGGAAACCGGTTTTGTAGAACCCAATAGATGCCCTCACCGATTTGCGATCCTGGGACCTTTGGCCTTTGTTGGTAGGGTCGCTGCCGATTTGGCTACGCATGCAATCAAATAAGTATCTCCGCAACCAATTGACTGGGTCAAAATTCTTTTCGTTGTCTTATTTTGTGTCCCTAAAAACGTGACGCAGTGGTGGTTTTTGTATGAGATGATGTTTTGTTTTCAATTTCTGATGTATGGATTAAAATCCAGCATGAAAAAGAAATACCTACAAGTGCACCGGATTTTTTATATACTGAGTCGAGACAGTAACTAAAAGCGTGACAGAGTGGTACGAAACAAGACAATGAAAAGAATTTTGACCCAACTATCATTGACACACAAATTAAGACTCGTAGAGTGGGGGATAGAATAGCGTATGCTCGTTTGGTCTGAACTGAATGCACCTAAAGACGTCAAGTGCTATGGAAAGTCAGTCAATATTTGTTTATTTTATTTTTTAATTCTACTAAAGATTAGCGCATAATGCGTCCTCGGCAGTATTTAATATGTGTAGTAAACTAATCTACTTAAGTATATTTTCACACCACATGCTCGACAAAGCCGGATTATATATCATATAAACCTCATCGAGATTATATCGAAGACATTAAATCCCTAAAGTAGAGTATATTATTCCTAGGAAATAAAACTGTTTTTGTGTTGGGCGCTTGAATCCCTCACTGCATTTAGGACTCAGTCTTATAACTCCCTCGCTGCGCTCGGGAGTAAAACTGGGAGTCCTTCGTTACGTTCTGGATTCAATGTCGCGCCCGTGACATAAAAGAGGGCTTTATCCCCTTATTGTATAATCTACTATTTAGTACCTACTTAGAATCATATATACTCACGAATGTGTTTCATCAACGATTTCTTGAAGATAGGGGAGACCCAACGTCTGTTCTCTGCTCAAGTCGAACAAAGTTTCTAAAAATTATATATATTTTGACTTACACGATTTCGATACAATATTTTTAATGAAATATGTACAAATACAAAATTTGAATCGATTTCCACAATCATGACAATAATGCTGTAGGTACCTACTCAATATTATGTAGGATCTCGTTATTAAAGTCATATTTATGGACCGATTAAATACTAATCCCAATTCAATTACCATACAAAAAAACAACCAGATAATGATATGTAACTGTAACCTACACCAAGAAGCCACCACGCAATTTTCCCGGTGCGAAGGTGCCCATTACGCTCGCTGCGTTAGGTGGGTCAAAATTATTTTCGTTGTCTTATTTTGTGTCCCTGATAAACGTGACACAGTTGTGATTTTTGTATGAGATGATGTTTAGTTTACAATTTTTAATGTATGGATTAAAATCTAGCGTGAAGAAAAAATACAAGTGCACCGGATTTTTTTTATGTACTGATAGTCGAAACAGCAACTAAAAGCGTGACAGAGTGGTATGAAACAAGACAACGAAAAGAATTTTGACCCAGGTACCGCGTTGTATTGCAATGGATAAAGTCTACACCAGGAAAGATCCAGATCGGCGGTCAAGGCCTCTCTTGAAATGAAATGATACTCGCTTCCCTTATAAACTTTTTGGCTTCTGCGGACCTACACCCGGTCGTTTCTACCGAGAGCATTGCGGGGTGGCCTTTTGTGTAGGTTATAGGTGGGTAGTTTTTATTTAATAGTACATTGTGCATCAAGGGAGGTAAGTACGGAATTACTAACGAGAGTGTTAGAATTATGACTTGAGTTAGTATTCCGCTTACCGACCGTGATGCATGCAATGTTTTTCATCACACTTGCCGACAAAATAATAAGTTTTAAGACATAATATTATTTTCATCACACTTGCTAGCAGTGGCGGCGCGTGAAAATTTTCGAAGGGCAACTCGGAGCAAAAAACCTGCCTTATTCAATAGGTTTATAGAAGTGTGTATTTGCTGTATCCGTGGGCCAAACCCCTTGCAGTTAGTGCATACCACATTTGCCCTACTTATCATATAGCGGACTGTGAAAGTACTTAAAAAACCAACCTTTCGCTTATAATTTATTTTTAATTCTGGCCGTCCGACGCGAGCACGGCCTTCTTGTATGATATATTATTTGTTTTCGAAGGACAACTTTGAAAAGGATTCTTTCAGTAGATAATACTAAAGAACAATCAAAATGAATTAGATCAGCTATCAGAATATATGAAGAAACTAACTTAACCTCAAGAAGTTATTGAATTCTAACAAAATATTTACCTACTTAGCTAGCGCGTAGTATTGTCAACGAACAGTCGAACACACAGTATCACAGACAACCAATAGGTAGGGTATTTATTACACAGCTCACCAGTCTCACAAGCAATTTCACTACCTAGTTAATTTAATTTACTCATCTTAACTTAAAAACACAACAACTTAAACAGCAAACGTAAACATCGAGAGCGGGAATGCAATCCGAGTGTTGCTACTTGTTACGATAATTATTATTCTCATCTCAAGGCGCACATATCCGACTCTTTAATTTTGTGAAAGTAATTCATTTCAAAATCATGATAATTCTAAGTTTTAAAACATATCCTTATTTTTAAATATCTTACATTAAGAATGCCAAGATTTGTCAATAATTTTATTTGCACATTGATTCAATGCAGGTTTTATAATAGCAATACTTAAAATTGCGCGCGTAACTCGTTCAGATTCAAATTAGTGAAGCGACACATTCTAAAATAAACCTTATGCTCTTAACGATAATGTTTCAATTCAAATAACGGAATGTATCCAAAACTCGTTAAATTACGAGTTATCTAGCGGCCATTTTTGACGGTTCGGTGTATGCGAGTTTTGTGGATGTGTGCGTGTGGTTCGATGTCGTGTAGTAGTTTTATGAATGAATAAGAAGCCCATATCGAGCCGGGTTGCCTTCATTTGCGCGCTCTGATTGGTTAAACTCTTTTGTAAAGCGATAGTATTTCGCATTATTCAATTAAAGGTGTAGATGTATGGGTAAAGTTTTAGGAATGTATTTTAAAGGTAATATTGGATGATTTTGATACATGAGTGAAAAAATTTAGGGAAGCCGGTGGGAATCGGGTTGTATGGACGCGCCGCCACTGCTTGCTAGTATCAAAGCATGCCATTGCTTGCGCGCATAGCGGGAGTAATAGAAAAGTGATATTCGCTAGGGAGTAATAGAAATGTCAGTACGTCATTTAATAATATTATGTCTTAAAACTTATTTTTTTGTCGGCAAGTGGGATGAAAAACATCGTATGCATCATGGTAAATGACGTACTGACATTTCTATTACTCCCGCTACGCGCGCAAGCAATGGCGCGCTTAGACAGCAAGTGTGATGAAAACGTTTATCAACGATCGAACACAACGCGTTTTTAATAGAAATGTGACCAATCAATTTTGGTATAAAAAAAAACAAATATTTTTAACAATCAACATCTATAGCCTCTAGCCGTCCAGAGGCCTATAAAAGGGTCTCCTCAAGCAAAAAAAAATCTGTTCTATTTCCTACACTATGAATTCAAAATTCACTGGAAATTTTTATTGTCTGAGACAACTGGATTTACAGAGACAGAAATTTTCTATTTTCAAAGTTTGCAGTAGGATTTCCGATAGTTATAATAATGATTACTTACGGCATACTGTGTAGGTGGTGGTCTTGACGACTTCCTCGTATATATTAAACGACTCCCCACCAGACCGGGCCCTGAGTTTCTCCAATAAGAAACCAGCTTCTTCATTAAACACTTTACTATAGTTTTCCACAGCTTTGTTACTGTAATTCGGGCTGATTAATTTTCTGCGTTTGCGCCACACTGGACCTTAATAGGAGAACAATGCTTTCATTATTAAACCAATCATCATCGGTACCATCATACCCTTACTGCTAAGGGACAGATTACGGATACGAGGTAGTATCTGAACAGCTCCCAATCCCAAGTATCTGATAAGTATTGTGTCTTTTTCCGTGTCCTAAAAATATTGATAAGACGGTAAGGGACGAACGATAGGTTTGCTAGATTACTCGTAGGACACGTTTATGTATAAGGGTCCCTTATTAGGTTAGTTAGTTAGGACGTTAGAGTTTTCCCAGTCACGTTTGTTCCTATTGTTAACTTAATTCCAAGATTGGATCCCAAAATCATACTCAAGAAGCTCACTGTGAACTTCGAGCATTTGTCACTATAACTCCAAAAAAGTCTCCGGGAGGCCTTCTGAGGAAACGTTTTTGAAGTGACCGACTGGTTTCAAGCATCAGCAGCCAAATAAAAAGGATTTAAATTTGAATTAGACGACGAGGAACGTGGTATTTTTCTTATAAAAATTATATACCTATCACTGCTATACTTACGGTTAGCTGGAAGAGATCCCTTAAAGGTATAAGTTCGCCTTTGTACAATTTCATTGTATATGTTTCGTTTGTTATATTTTTATGATTTGTGCAATAAAGTGTTTACTACTACTACTACTTACTAAACAAAAAAAGATAACCTTAAAGAAATAGCAGAATTTAGCAAAAATCAAAGAAAATATAAAACTTGCTCGTAAAATTAAAAGGCTGCAGGCTCTAGAGAAGTATATAGTTCAAAGAGGAGGTGTGCAGAAAGCTTGGAAGGAATTGACAGAAATAAACAAGGAATGGATTAAAAAATGAAAAAGCAATATCACAAAAAGAGAGGATATATTAAAAACGGGAATTCTACAAGCAACTATACCAGAGTAACCTAACACCTCAAAATCCTGAAAAAAAAATTGTACTAATTCAAAATAAGGGGGTCGATAGAATAGATATAGATTGATTTAGATATTTACCTGATCCGGTGAGAATACCGTATCCCAGAAAATCGACCATGTACTTGTATTGCGGACCTCTTTCGTTTGTTACGGCGCTTTGAAGCAGAATCTGTAATGTCAAAACAACAATTGGACGTGGTATAGGAATGAGATAGGTATGTAGGACGCAGCAACGGATTATCACTGATCACGTGATCAAACATTACAAGTTAATGCAATTTTGTAGCTCAGTGTGCGTAAGGAGCCTATAATCGTATTGCGACTGGTGCCTGTAACTTGCAATAGATAGCAGGAAATAATAGCTCTAATCCACAGTTACTTTATGAGCACAGAAATGACAAAGAAGAATGTAATGTTATCAGGTACAATAAACCTGAGTGCGTTGCCAAGTTGGCCGTGTGGTGACGGCAGTAAGAATACATTTGTCACCGCGACAAACTCTTGCTGCGAGTGTCGTAAGAGCCGACTAAGAGATTGAAGTGTCATTAATTGATAGAAGATTGATGATGGACAGCAGCGTCATAGAGGACACATTACCGTGATCGCCAATCCGCTTGACCAGCGTAGTGATTACGGGCATTTACCTCCCAATGCGTCTATAGTTAATAGGAGAGGCCTACGTCCAGCTGTGAACTGAAATAGGGTGATGATGTGTGATATGTGCGTAGCCAAGATGCCGATCGCTAACGCTCAGTAGCGTAGCGTAGTGATAGAGCTATCACGCTTTTTATTAGTGCGACAAAGACAGTTGGGCCAAAATTATTTTCGTTATCTTATTTTGTGTCCCTAAAAAACGTGAAACAGTTGTAATTTTTGTATGAGATGATGTTTTGCTTGAAATTTTTGTTGTATAGGTATGGATTAAAATCTAGCGTGAAAAAGAAATACAAGCGCACCGGATTTTTTATAGGTATATACTGAATCGAAACAGCAACTAAAACAGACAGAGTGGTATGAAACAAGACAACGAAAATAATTTTGACCCAGTTGCGTTTTGATCCTGACCGAGCGTTAGCAATTGGCAACTTACTTCGCACCCTGGGGGACACCACGATCTACTAATGTGATTCAATTTTGAACCTTAACTGAATCGCGATGTGTCAGTTCTATACTGCGACCATATATAACATGGACGTTTAACGCCAGCTCAAAAAGGCCCCCAAAACCAATTGTTCATTGTGCCAAGATGAGCCGGACATAGCGCTTTTCGTGACACCGCGCATATTTCGGCGCAACATCTTTGACAATTTCGCCAATCAAAACTTTGATGGACCAATCACAACCCCTTTTAAATGGCGGTTTAAGTTTCTATAGGTTGACATTCAAATTTATTCCCGTGATGCATTGGACAGAGGGTGACACTTATCAACTAAAATTCAGGACTGTTTTTGAAAGGCAGTTTAGTATGGCGCGCGGCCTCCATGTTTTATTTGTTCGTTCTATAGAATAAACTGACAAACAGAACCTAAATTGAATCTCATTTAAGAGGCCATGAAAGCCACTAAGTTTTAAAAAGTTTAAAACTTACTTTTACGGTGTCAGGCTCTGAGATACAATAATTGAGTTCGGGTCCCAGCCAGAATCGGAATGCACGACCATACTCCTTCTTCAACTGGCCGATAACGTCAATAATTTCTGTAATAAAGAGTGTACATTGATTCTTCATTTCACTTCATTTAAAAACCTACGAATCCATTTTAAATGAATCTTTTCTTAAATACTATAGTTTGGCAACCTTTCCTGGCTCGAAAATTTCAACGGCCAACATTTTTCTACTTTGCCTCTAATTATGGGGATTCAATAATTATTATGTATTTGATAGACAATTTATTCATTAGAATATTATTGTACATTACAGGAAAGTATAAATGACAGGATTATTGCATTTTCTGCTAGGATCTACTATAATTTTGTGCGTTTTCACATACTATTACATTAGATTACAGAAAGTTAACTTTACCTAAACTTAGTAATCAATTATTATTATTTTTTTTTTCTTTCTGTTGACTGACCCGTTTAAAGTTTTAAACCTAACAGCAGAAGTAGCATATGTTAAAGGCCCAGCGTACAGTCAAGGGCATTAATATACAGTGTGTTAACATGATGCAGGCTTTTATTTGAACCGAGGATTGAGATGCAGATTCTTAGCCAAACCATGTGCATTATTTGTTTAAAAATCCTAATTTTAAAAGTAATTAACTTTCTAAGAAAAGTTAATTGAGAAGCAATGTACTTCAAAATAAATCGTTAATTGGCACTTGACAATGACAGATCGCAGCTACTCGCAACGTTTGACAACTAAGCAGTACACGCGTTACATTGATCGTTCGAACGAAATTAAAATAATTGTTCAGTTAATTTAAATATTTGTCAACTCTTAATACTCGAAAACGATTGCCAGTAAAGGTGCGTGCAGACTAAAAGAGCATTCGCTCATTCTATCGACGCTCTACGAAGTTCTTTTTGTGTAAACAGAGACAGAGCATTCTTTCGTTGTTCTTGTAAATTCTATTAATATTCTAAGAATGGTCGCTCGCTTGGTGTAAACGCTCATCCGAGCGTGCGAACAGTCGCCTAGAGCATTATTTCGTGTTCGGAATTCGGGGACGTGCTCGTTCTAGCCGTTCGTGGCTCGAGGCACTAAACTTCAGAGAAAAATAAAAAACCGACCAAGAGCATGTCGGGCCATGCTCAGTGTGGGGTTCCGTATTTATTCAAAAACGGCTGGACCGATTACGTTCGAAATAGTGATATTAGTTTTGAAGTATACGAGCCCCGATGCAGTGGAGTTCGTCTAGTTCGAAACAATTTTTACAAATTTTTGAATATTTTAAAAATGATCACATTATGCTAATGATAAATTGTATGAACGTTAGTCATGGTTAATGTACTACATTTCAAGAGACACAATAATCTGAAGTACGCTTTTGTTGTTTAATAAATCGATTTTAACAAACCAGTGTCTAAATTATATTTTCGTTCACCACCGTAATTCCGCGCTTATATAAGCTTGACGCAAAATTCGCAGTGCATCAGGTGTACCATGTCGTCTTTAATATTAATGGCGTTCTTTACATTCATTGATTATTTACAAAATTAAAAATTGTGGAAAAAATTTAAAAAAATACCTCTCGTAAAATAGTTTTTTTTTTAAATCTGATTTTTAAGTCCAAATATTTTATACTCGAAGAAACTATTTTAGTACTACTATTAAATAGTGAAGGTTTTGTCTCTAAACCTTTTCCCCCGGATGAACGGGATAATCTCTAAAAACTGTCTAACTGGACGAGATCATATGCATCGGGGCTCGTATAAAGTATAATCAGAGATCGGACAAATATGCGTCATTGTTCCCAATAATATGGACATGACTAAGTTCCTTGATCATTTATAATAATTTTCAGAAAATTACCAATTTGACACCGGTAACTATGAAAACCTTTGTAAAAAATCACCTTAAAGCTTCGAAATTAAATTTCAAGAAATTATTCGTTCAATTATTCACTTAATCAACTTTGAAGTGATATTCATATTATTGCGAACATTTTGTCTGATCTCTGCTCATAATACATATGTATATACCTACCTATTTAATTTATTGCTTACCTTCGTATATTCAGACAATGCTTCAATTATTGCAGCACACACTTCAGATGTAATTAGACATATCGAAGATTTCGAAATTTTACTAAAATACATGAAGCTGTCATATGAATCTCCCGTCGCCAAAAATCGTAATGTACCTAATTGCTAGCCTGTCGTATGCCGGAAACGAGTCTCTGTAATTCGTATTTGATTTGCTAATTTTATCTTCAATCAGAGACAATAAATAATCAAAGTTCGCCTGGTCTAAACAGCTCTAGAGCATATGCTCTAAGAATCAGTTCTTGGATTGCGCTCTAGTTCTTGGTTTGCGTTCTTGCTCGTTGATATTTTGGTGTAAACGCTGAGAACGAACTTCCGTTTACACTAAAAGATCAAGAATCAATGCTCTATTCTGGTTCTAGCTCTTTGTTCGCTTGGTTTATACGCACCTTAATGCGTATTATTACCCATTTTCGTAAAAGCCTGGGTCAAGGTAACACACTGTATTTATACACTTCTCCATACTGATCCCTTACAAATGTGTCTATATATTAATGCCCTCGACTGTACAGGTGGTGGAACAGTCGCACAGAATACATATTAGTAGGTACAAATACAGAAAACCAACTTCAAGAACCCGTTTAAAGAAATAATGACTCTTGCTACGTTACTATTAACTTCAAATTCCCAGTGTGCAACGCTAAATGCCTTTGCCTACGCTAAATTTCAAGTAGAAGTGCGCTCTCTTTCTATCACATAAGTGGTACCTTTTCTGGAAAATAAGGTTGCTTTTAAAAAATGATATAATCTTAATATATGATTGTTACCTTTTTCATTCGTTTTTTATTCTTACTTTCTTTATTGTTCATTGTTATAATCAATTCTCTGACAGCGGTCGAATTAGTACGTAGATATACGACGAACAACATATGCGAGTGCGCGACGTGTGTCACCGTGAGGCCCTACTGATATCCTCTCTGGGGTGGCTTTAACAGTTCGAACCGAACGCGCTAGTTAGAAGGGCCAGACGATCGTTTATTTTTAGAGAAATAAATCAAATGTGCTCCAATTTTCACAGATTAATTTGTTGAGCTTTCACATTGTTCGTCGGTGCCGCGCGCGCCAGCGAGCCCACCATGCCAGCGCTGCCGCTGCCAACACCAACAGTAGAAGCATCTTGCAATCTGACCTTCCGGGGATTTATTGAAGACGAGGGCGTTGCCGAGCACCGGCAGCGTCGGCGGCCCCGACAGCTCGGCCAGCGCCAGCGAGCCCACCATGCCAGCGCTGCCGCTGCCAACACCAGCAGTAGAAGCATCTTGCAATCTGACCTTCCGGGGATTTATTGAAGATAAGAGCGTTGCCGAGCACCGGCAGCGTCGGCGGCCCCGGCAGTAGCTCGGCCAGCGCCAGCGAGCCCACCATGCCAGCGCTGCCGCTGCCAACACCAACAGTAGAAGCATCTTGCAATCTGACCTTCCGGGGATTTATTGAAGACGAGGGCGTTGCCGAGCACCGGCAGCGTCGGCGGCCCCGACAGCTCGGCCAGCGCCAGCGAGCCCACCATGCCAGCGCTGCCGCTGCCAACACCAACAGTAGAAGCATCTTGCAATCTGACCTTCCGGGGATTTATTGAAGACGAGCGCGTTGCCGAGCACCGGCAGCGTCGGCGGCCCCGACAGCTCGGCCAGCGCCAGCGAGCCCACCATGCCAGCGCTGCCGCTGCCAACACCAACAGTAGAAGCATCTTGCAATCTGACCTTCCGGGGATTTATTGAAGACGAGTGCGTTGCCGAGCACCGGCAGCGTCGGCGGCCCCGGCAGCTCGGCCAGCGCCAGCAGGCGGCGGTGCCGCGCGCGCCAGCGAGCCCACCATGCCAGCGCTGCCGCTGCCAACACCAACAGTAGAAGCATCTTGCTAGCTACAGACAATAAAGGTGTTGAAAATTTGTTGACAACAGGTAAATGACAAATGTGGTGGATCTTGCTCAGCAGTGTTATTCACTAAGGAAACCGCCTTGCTGTCAGCGCTGTGTCAGTGCTGCGGCAGTGTCGAGCCTAAAAATGGTATTCACTAATGTACTTTAAACGACACTAGTACTCGGCGACGAATGCGGCGTGAGCTGGAACTACATTGCGTCGAAAGTTTGACGTTTAATGTATGAACTTCGTATTCTCTAACGAAAAACAGCGACGAACTCGCCCACAACCTCGCTCACAGCCTCGATTCCTAATGTCAAATCAAACAGCTAGGATTTTAGACAAGGCTGTCTCGACATCGAGCTCGTTGACGAACGCAGCGTCGAATGTGTCAATAAGAGAATAGCATAGCAGCATTATTGCAAGCATCAGCATCAATATCCAAGACATGCAATGTGGTGATGTTTTTTTTTATTTTGCTGTAATCCTAATCCTATGGTAGAATAGTTCCTAATTTAGGACCGCTATCCCCAGTCTAACGGTCAAGCGGAACGTATTCAAGTGGTAAAAAATATAATTAAAAAATGCAGTTTTACAAGGACCGATTTCCGACTAGGTATCTTAGAATACCTAAATACTCCACTTAGTAATAATTTACCCTCTCCGGCAGAAATGCTTCAAAATAGAAAGTTACGTAGTGTTCTGCCGCTACGTGAAACAGTGCTTGATATGACAACGGACCCCAAACTTAGAAACATTTTGATTAATCGTCAAATTAAATTTAAAAAATATTACGATCGAAACTCTAATAGGTAACTTGATTCCTTTAAAGGTAGGACAAAAAGTGAAAGTGAGACATGAAAACAATAATATTTGGATAAATGGCACAATTTGCGACATATTAAGAAATCGATCATACAAAATTTTAATGTATAACGGTAGTAAAATAATAAGGAATAACGGGTTGGCTTAAAGTATTGAGAATTTTGATATTTCAAAACATATAAATATAGGCAAAAGCTATTAGTTTATTGAATTTGTAATCATAAAGTAGAGTATATTAGACATTATATAAAAATAAATTAACACAGCATATGAAGTTCCCACCTCTGATTTGTGTAACTGTCTTCTAACCCTGCACGTCATGCTTTGGACAACATTTAAGTACATTTTCGGAAGTGTCTTTTTAAAACTAGTTTTAATTATTTTGGTAAATTACATTTGGATCAAACAAAAGTCATCCTTTACAATATCAATTCACATAAATAGGCAATTAAAATCTCGTACGAATCGAGTTTTACGGACGTTTTAATATAGGCATGTTTCGGTAAATCTGTATGCAATCTCGGTTTTCACTCATTTTAGGTGGCCGTGGAAAAGCTACTAAATCTTGCCAGCCCGCCACATGTTATTAAGTTTCAGGAAACAACAACTTCTTAGTAATTTCTAAATACCTTTGAATGTATGTAGTGATATGTGAGAACTCGATTCAAGAATGGATTAATATTTCAAATGAAATTCCGGGAATAATGAACGAGAGTATTTTTGAAAGTTGTCCAAAGTATTGTGCACGTTCATGAGAAAACTAGGTACTTAAAGAAGAAAACCGGGCATTTGTTATTATTAAAGGCTGTGCAGCTTATGTCCAATATCCTCTAGTTTGTGATTATAAACTCGATAATCCAAAGCTTTTTGCTATTATTTTTATTTTATTAAAAATGTAAATTTTCATTACTTTAAACCAACCCGTTAGACGTCACATCATAGCGGACTCTCAACACCGTACGGAAGCCGACCAGGAGTGCGGGTTCGAATTCGACCACATACAGCCTACGTCAGCACAATTCGCGTCAACGTCGACTCCCGATTCGAATATCGTTAACTTAAATGCAAACCAAACGAATGCTTATGTAACTCGTTCCGGCAGGACAGTGATACCTCCCAATAGATGTAATGGGGTAATTGGATAAATTGGATAAATTGGAATTAAATTGTGCCGATCATCTGGATACTGATTATAGGTATTAGCTAGCATTATTAATAATAATATTGTATACCTACCTATAAGATAAGTTAGATAAGTCACCTAACATATAATACAGGCTGTTTTTATCGATTTGCTTTAAATTGAAGGCAGCATGCCTTATGTTATTTAGGTCAAGTACCTACCTATAGTTAATTTCTCTAAGAAACTAGTTTCTTAACACTTACTGTTATTGATTTA
>JALPQI010014857.1:0-40173 GCA_025490895.1 Thaumatotibia leucotreta | reverse complement strand
ATGCATCACGGTAATGAATTTCAATATCAGCCTATAAAAACATAAGCCGCTATTTAAAAATAGTTGTGATTGGTCCATCAAAGTTTTGATTGGCTATATTCTATAAACTTTCGTCAAAGATATTGCGCCTAAATATGCGCGGCGTTAACGAAAGCGCTATGTCCTGCCCATCTTGGCACAATTGGTTTTAGGGGCATTTTTGAGCTGGCGTTAGACGTCCAAGTTATATACCGTGAATTATGAACTATAACGAAAATTACCATTTTCGTCCTCTGTATATTTACTTCATAATTCATGGTATACCTATACCACGTACGGTTTTGATATCTAAGGGCTGATTAAAAATCAAGCCTCAATTAAAATTTTCGTTGTTTATAATTGTCAGAATTCTTATTTGAACTTCCTTAATTCCTTTTTTTTTTAATCCCGGTAACCTGATTCTTTCAGATATGAACTTGATGGGCATTAAAATTTTGTATTTTTGCTTTAGCATGTCTCTGTATCTTCCCACTCTGTAGCCACCATAACGCTCAGGTGTACCGCTTTTAACGTTTATTAAGACAAAGTTTCACTTTCCCAGCGACCATTAGCCGCTCGGTGAGTTTGCCTCGTTCGCTGTATTTGGTAATAGTGCTAGTTTCGCTGCTTCGTTTAACATGCTTATTAAATAAATATCATGGGACATTCATACACAAGGCTCTCTGCGAGATCGTATTAGAAATGAGGCCGATAAAGCTCTCCGAATCGCTAAACTGAAGTGACAGTGGGCAGGGCACATTGCGCGTCTAATTTTTTTTTTTTTTATGTTGGCAGAACAAAGTGGCTCCACTCCACCTGATCGTAAGTGAAAAGTAGAGCCCAAATCGCGGCGGCAACGAACAGGAGACAATCAGTAACCTGTTAGTTGCCACCGCCTTGCTGGTCCGCTAGATGCTTTGGGGCGGAAAGATTCTCAAGTGGCAGCCACGTATCGGAAGGCGCAGCGTGGATAGGCTCACAAGATGGACTGATGACTTGATGAAGGTCGCAGGAGTCCGCTGGATACGGGTAGCAGAGGACCGATCGTAGAAGGAGCAATATTTGGAGTCCTTTTTTCAGCAGTGGACGTCTAGCGGCTGATGATGATGAATCATACACAAATAGACCTAGTCGACTGATGTACCATACTGAAACTAAAACCTTCCTCTTAAATCACTATATCAAACAAACCGTTTCAAAGTCCGTTGCGTAGTTTTATAGTATTTTATGCAACCCTTGTTTAAGGGAGGTCAAAAAAGGTGAGTGGCGTGGGTAGCCACGCCACGAGCATTTTTTGACTCAGTTAAACAATGTTGCATACAATACATTTTCTACGACCACACAATTATTTACAAATAAAATTGTGAATTTGATAAAAAATATTCCTAGTCAAATAGGTACATTTTTATTAACCATCAAGGTCGGGCGGGAGACGTCAAAATTAAAAAAGAACGCTCCTCTATGGTTTACGACTCATCAGAAATAACATTTAAAATTAGGTTGGCAGCCATGTATTTCATTACGTCTTGTTTACACGAGGTGTCTTAAAATCCAAAAACTCACTGCGTGTTTGTCCGAATGCGTTTATAGGGAATAGACAATATAGACTTAACTTGACATCGTTAAGGCAGGGGCTTAAAGGCGTGTTCACGACTCTGTAATAAATGACAAATAAAAGTACGGGAGTAGAAAAAATATTTTTAAGAATACTTAAGGACGGACAGTTACAGCAGCGACTTTGTTTTCTTTTTTCTAGATCGTGGCCTCATGTCTGAGGGACATGACTCCTATGGGGTATTCTTCCCGTTTGATCTTCTTGCATATGAATGGTTGCCTGGCGTGAAGTTTGCGTAATATCTTGGTCCACATCCGTCCATCTACTGGCCTACTACCGCGAAAATCGAAATTCGTAAATTTCGAGGATTTTTCTCTGTCACTCAAACGAAGGCGTCATTAGAGTGAGCGAGACAAATCCTGGAAATTTTACGAATTTCGTGGTAGGGCCGCTGGGGTGCACGCCCCCTACTTCTACGTCCATCGACATTTACTCTTTGTTTTATACGTAGTGATTTATGATACAAATGATGAAAATCGATTTGCGTGCCGTTTTTTGCTGTTGGTCATTTTGATACAGGAATGAAGTGAAACGATGTCAAACAATATTTTGCAATGCATTATGCATGGGAAAAATAAAATCTCGGCAGTACCAACTAAACCGTGCTGAAAAGTACTAAGAAAATTAATTTCATCAGGCCAATCAAAAATTAGGAGGATTATTATTATTACTATAGGTAAAGAATCATAAAATTATACTTGTCAACTTGCTAATGCGGACGCCGAATCCAAAGTCGAGGTTGCCGACAATGTTTGCATGCGGCGAACCATCAAGTGTAATTGCCGTTTTACATAAATACAAAAATATATGTAGTTGATAATGTATGTTTCACATACCTAGTTTAAAAGTATCCCTTATACTTGCAGCACGTAAAATAAGTTTACATTCATTAGTCCAGCCCCTAGGGTCACAAGAGAAGGGAGTCGTGTCTCGGAAATGGCTAAGACAACAAATTTAATTACCACGTACTTGAAAATTAAGGTGCAAGTTAGTCTTACGGCTAATGGCGACAATGACAATGACATGACAACACACACACACACTTAAGTGGAAACAAACACAGTGCAAACTACAGGTGAGTTGGTACATAATAATATACAGGTTGTTCGAGAGGAAATCGCAAGATTTTAACAGTGCATTCTAGACATCAAAATAAACAAAAAATATTATGAGAACAAAATTTAATGTCAAATTCCACAAAAAAAAAACTTTTTTTTTAGACTTTTTGAATTCAATATTTTTTATCACAACAACTATTTGTTAAAATTAATCCAACGTATGCTTCCGCCAGTCCGCAGTCTGCAAACAACGAGCTCCAACGTATGCTTAAGGCAAGCCAGGAGTCTGTCAATGAGTTCGCATGCAGCAACGGCATTAATTTTAAATTCAGTCCGGCATATTCTCCCAATTTCGGTGGCTTGTGGGAGGCGGGAGTCAAATCCGCGAAATATCACCTAAAACGTGTAGTAGGATCTTCTAACTTAACATGCGAGGAATTAACTACACTGTTCACTCAAATAGAAGCCATATTAAATTCGCGGCCGTTGACACCGATGTCTTCTGATCCATCTGATCTCTTACCGCTTACACCTGGCCTCTTTCTGATCGGGCAAACGTTGACTTTGATGCCATCTGCACCAACACAAAAGATTAACCTCAATCGTTACCATCATCTCGAAGCTCTCAGACAACACTTCTGGAACCGCTGGACTCGAGATTTTCTCTCTGACCTTCAACTGCGTGTGAAGTGGAGGACCACAGACAAGGGGTCAAGCTTGGAGACCTAGTAATCCTAAAGGAAGAAAACTTACCGCCAATGAAGTGGAGTCTTGGCCGCGTCGAAACTCTGCACCCAGAATCCGACGGCACCTCAAGAGTAGTGGATGTCCGTACTGTTAAAGGGAATAGTCAGACGAGCTGTATCCAAACTTTGTCCCTTACCGACTTACCGGGGGAACGGACCCCTCCGGGCGCGTCTACTCCCCCCTACCTCGCCCCGCGGCTGCGCGGCCCCACCGCCGGTTGAGACCTAGCGATACTCAACGCGAGCGCGCGCGCATTCACGCATTGATATACCTACACGACTTAAATAGTAAGCGCATTGGGAGTATCATTTCAAGAACCCACGGCGGCCTTCGGCGGAAACAGGTACTTACGTACAACATTTTGAAAATTCTACCATTCCAAGCCATCTCAAGTAATTAGTATAATTACAAATCTGCGGATTACAAAAGATTATTTTAATTGATCAATCCCAAATTAAGATAAAGGAAAATGGATAGCCTAATTAATATAAAGCAAATCGAACAAAAAGGAAATACCGGGCGAAGACATCTCGTTAGCTGAAAATGATGGAAAAGCAAAAAGAATTATGTTTCATTAAAATAATAGGCCTAATCCCGCTGAAGGGTTAAGAAAATTTCTTGAATAATTTCCAGTTAACTTATTAAAGGTATTAATCGTCTATTGTAAGCGTGAACATTTAAAATTCTCGGCAATACAAAAAAGGGAATATTTCATGAAATTTAATCTTCAAATCCGAGAGACGGTATTTGAAAACAATAGGTAGTGCTTGATCTCGAAATGCCTTTGATTCTGAAGGGTTCTCCCTTGTGGAACAAAAACGTCGTAAGTCAATAGGAATGACAGTTAAGTTAAAACCTTTTGAAAGGGTTAGCTAGTTTAGAATTAGTTGTGGCCATAAAATACAGATGGCGCTTTAGCCCTAAAGCCCAGGGCGGAATAAACTACAGAAGAGTTAAATGGCGGGGAGACCTCTTGTTTTGTCATTCAAACTTATTGCTTGGAATTCGGACGATAATGATATTTTCTATGGGAATACAATTATTTTGCATTTTAGATATTTTGGTCGTGTTCGTAAGGCTTCAATATAGTTTCTTATAGTTATCTTAATTGTTGAATGCTAAATGAGTGAGAGTAGTAAAACATCAGGGCTGCTACCGAAATTCGTAAATTTTGGAGTTTGTCTCTTTCATTCTAATGGTGCCTTCGTTGGAATGACAGACACTAAAATCTCCTTGGAAATTGCGGATTTCGAAGTACGCGGTAGGGCCGCGGTAGGGTCTGTTTACCTCGGTAACAGACTCGGTAGGGACCCTGCCTGGGAAGTTGTAGGGTGCGGAGCGGAGCGGAGCTGTGAGAGCTCGACCAATAAGACCGCATCAGTGTTTCGAATCCGAATTTGAAGAATGTAATTGGTCAATTTTGCACAGCACCGCTCCGCTCCGCGTCAGTGGAGCCATACCCCTAGGGTCTGGTAGCTAGTAGTAGCCAAAAAAGGGCACTATTAATTTGTCTGATGATGAAACATAACAGTACCTATATAGATCATTTAGTTAAGTCTTATTGAAAAATCTGAAATGAGTCTGGGCTCCGTTTTCACTGGCTATTTTACAGCATAAAAAATTGATGAAAGAAAAGTTTTTATAACAATATCATCGTCATCAACTCATCATAATATCAGCCATAAGACGTCCACTGCTGAACATAGGCCTCTCGCAAAAATTGCCGCAATGACCGGTCCTGCGCCAACCACATCCAGCGGTTTATGTGAAACTGAATAAAAGCTCAAAAAATGTGGTAAATTAGGTTGTACGTTGTTTCATAGACAACATTTTCGCAGAATATTGGTTAATAGAAAATGTTTCTCGTATTTTCATTTCACAGCCGTGTGGTGACGGCAGTAAGAATACATTTTGTCACCACCCCAACTCCTCGTGCGGGTGTCGTAATAGTCGACTAAGGTATTGACCATTATTTGATAAAAGATTGATGATGGGCAGCAGCGTCATCATAGTAGACACAATACATTACTGCGATCGCCAATCCGCTTGCCCAGCGTGGCGATTATGGGCATTTACCTCCTAATGCGTTTATACGCATAGTTAGATTGGAGAGGCCTACGTCCAGCATGGATATAGGCTGATGATGTGATGTGTGTGATGTGATTTTCATTTCATAGAATGATAATTTTTCAGAGCTCTTACATTGTATAATCTGGTTTTGTACATTTTTTACTGTTTAGGTATGTAGTTCTTAGAATTTCATTTCATAGCGTATTCAATCAAATATTATAAATTCGTATAGTATATAACTGTTGTTTCAAAAACTGAATATTCATAGAATGTTGTTTGTCATTGTATCAAACTTAATATTTTTTAATCAGTCATAATTAAACTATATATCATTATGATAGCTACTAAATAAGTACCTACATAAAAGTAATACCTTGACCACTACGTATCTAAATATTTAACGAAACTCTTTATTCACGTTATTTGAGCCAGAAATTGTTCGACACGTTTTTAACACTTTGACTGTCCGTGCATTACATATAATGCACAATAAAACTGCCTCAATAAGTTCATGTGACGTCAGAAATGATCAGCTCGGAACATGCGTGCATTATATGTAATGCACGGACGCTACAAGCGGACTTGTCAGAGAAAGCGAGGGACATTTAAAATGTTAATTAGTATAAATGTCCTAATATATTTATTTATTAGTGTGATTACACTAATTATACATTTCTTCCCTTCGTGTGTTTGTTGCGGCATATTATTATTATAACATCACAGTTGTGGTTACGGGTCAAATTATTGACGGTTCCACGAGTCACCAGTCATGCGCGATATTCGCCTCAACTGTCAATATTTATTGATGCCTAATAGTTGATTCATTTAGTCAATAAATTATGATCCTTGCTTACATTAGAGTCAGAACGATTGGAAGTTACAGTTCAGCAAATACTTATTGAGCATTTCGCAAATAGTTGTACATTTTGGTTCTTACCAGATTCTTATACCTATATTTCTGGTAGGTACAGTCAAGTGCAAAAATAAGTATCGAAAGAATCCGCTCATAAATATGCTACGACGTTCTTATTACACAGAATTAGAGTCCACTGGGACATTTTTTTGAACATTTTTGTGTATACCTTATTTTGTCTTTGACTGTAACAAAAAAAAGAACGTTTCATACAAACATTTTGGGACATTTCAGGAAATACAGCGCTCGCAAGGAAACCGCAAGATTTTAACTATGCATTCTAGACATCAAAATAAACAAAAAATATTATGAAACCTAATATCAAATACTTCAAAAAAAATTTTTTTTTCTTTTTTTTACACTTTTTGAATACTTTTTATCATAACAAAAATTTGTTAAAATTATTTTTTTTTATGTTTTTATTAGGGACAGGTTTTTTCGTCAAGTCTATTCTTATTTTTTGATTGTCAGGCAAAAGGTGTGGTAATATTAGAACACATTGTGGTAGCATTGTAATCAAAAAGAAGTTTTATGACGAGTTACGACGAAAAACTTTTTCCGAAAAAAGGTCCAGGAAATTTTATATAACATTAAAGACTCTAAAATAAATATGCTCAAGAATTCAGCATTAAAATCTTGCGGGTTCCTCGCGAGCACCCTGTAGTGGATCTTGCTCAGCATCATTCACTCTCCCAGTATTAATAATATCAAAGATGTAATCCTTTACAAACTTTTTGAAAAATGCACTATTTGTAAATCTTGTACAAATAGCAAAATAGTATCTAGGTAGAGCTTTAATAAGGTAACGTTACGTACATTACTATTATTATGTTTAAAACAGGATGATGAACATGAGATAATGAACACGATTTTATGATGAAATAATAAAGGTAACATATGCACCTATCTTCTTTTTGTGGTGATATTTATAATTAGGTATGTTATATTTATTTTCACGTTTTCTACTTCGCTACTTTTGTTGCAGTCAGTAGCACAAACAAAGATTGTGCATTCTGTAATATTTTAAATGTTGGTTGTAAATAAATACATAGTTATATAAAAAAGACCCGAACAAAAAAAATATAATATTTTGTAAAGGATACATTACGTCAAAACCGCCTACAAGCCAGGCTTTGCCTAAGCCGTATTTTTACCGCATTATTAATTTTAAAACGACGCGGTATAATTTTACCTCGAGTTAACCGCACCTAGCTTTATTACGAATATCCCAATTAACCGTTGAAAGGCTGAAATGCCGGACACAGACCGCGTAGGGTTGGGAATGTGCGTTGTAAGTTTATTTTTACTAAATTCTATTTCTGTACAGAAAAAATAGTACAGTCGAGTGCATAAATATATAGACACATTTATATGGGATCAGTACGGAGAAGTGTATATGTATTAATGCCCTTGACTGTACATTGTTCTTCAAGGGAGGTAAGTAGGTACGGAATTACTAACGACAGTGTTAGAAGTTTAGAAGTTTTTAATGATTCGACATAGTATTCCGCTACAATGTTTTTCATCACACTTGCCGACAAAAGAATCAATTTTAACAAAAAAAAAAAGATTCTATGACATTTCTGTTACTCCGGAATTTCACTTTTCTATTACTCCCGCTACGCATGCAAGCAATGGCGCGCTTAGACAGCAAGTGTGATGAAAACAATGTTATATTAAGTCTTTGCATATTGTGGGTTGACGATATACCTATACCGTTCGTCAAATTCATCACAAACACCGAAGTACCAACCCAATATTTTTTTTATTTAGAATAGGTACACGTTTGATCACGATCATACCTGCTGGTAAGTGATTATGCAGTCTACGGTGGAGCATGCTTACCTATGAGATACCTATTTACTCTTGCCTTGAAGACATTCAGATCGTACACAATTGCCGAAACATAGATTCGGGCAAGGCATACCGCTCCTTGGCAATTCGCATAAGGAAAGTCGAAGCGAAACACTTGGTGCATATTTTTGAAATAACAGCAACTTCTTGCACCTAACTATTATTTTTTATATGACATTTTTTTTTCAAATGGGATTATCCACTAGATGATCCCAAATTGGCACACTTGGTGACTGAAAATCGAGAGGATCCTGGTAAAATCGGTTGAAGTCAGATTTATTTACTTATTTATTTATTTTCTGATTATTTATCTACTCCATGTCATGACTCCACATCACTAGCGACCGCGGGCTTCATTATAGTCTTGGGATTACGGCGGGACATATTTGTGTTGCCAGCTCAAAATTAGGACACGCCCGGGATTTCTTATTTAATTTATTCACGTCCTGAGATGCTGGAGGTGTCAAGAGCGTGTATTACGTGTGAAATTGCGCTGGTTGTAATGAATGGTGTGGAAACTATGTGTAGAATTCCTTCATGTAAAAAAGTTTGTCGAACTTTTGGAGCTTTGGAAATTGTACGAAACTTTTTGAAACAACGTATGAATTGGCTCTAGTGAAAAGGGGTGTATGTAACTCCTCGGGTATACACCATTTTCCAGAATGGCCGGCGAGATATAGCCTATCACTAGGGCCACAGTATTGGTACTACATAATTAAATTAATCACCAAATTAAAAATTAAAAAAACCGACTTCAACCGATTTCCCCAAGATCCTCGATTTGTTTCCATCATTGGTTTCCTCAAATCCTACTTTTTAAATGCAAATTCTTGTAAATGAAAATTACCAGAAGCGCCATACATGTACCTATAACATTTGAAGATATCCCTCGATTTCTACATGATCCCATCATCAGACCCCAACTTGGTGCCAACGGGACCATCTTGACACGTTCGATCACAAAAAAAAAATTTCAAATCATCACATCAGATATCAGGTAACATACAATACAACAAAAAAAAAATAATCGAATTGAGAACCTCCTCCTTTTTTTTAAGTCGGTTAATGAAAATTATTGGCAGCAGGATCGGAACCGGTTTAATAGAAATATCTCAAATATTTTATGTAATTAACAACATAGTATTTTAAAATTACTCGATTAACAAATAATGAATACGCCGAAGAACGAAGAAGAACGAAAAGCACTGTTGTTTTTTTTTTTTTTTTTGTATGTGACCGTGACTTATATCCGTGGCCGTGATATATCGGTCCTTGATGTTGAATCAGCGGCGCCGATATATCAGTCATTGTCGTCCAATAGGTTAATTTATTGAATTCACAATACGTTCCATTCTAAAATACAATAGGTACTGCACGCGGGTCAGAAAATTACGAACGGAATAAAAATTACTTTTCACCTCATAAATAGCTTATTTTGAAACTTTTTAATCTTAATTCTTTTGTAGGAATTTAAATAGCCCTCTTAGTGGGCCTCGATTTTTAAGGTCTGATGAAGTTTTTGTTAATTAACTTCTTTAATGATATAAGTTTAGGAGTGCCGATCCCGGCTTAGTTTTGCGTATCGCATTTTTTCTTTTAAATTAAGGTTTGTGTTGAGGTATTAATGAGTTTCTTAATTGTTTTATGGTTCTTAAGACTTTTTGATAATCTGCTTTTTGTTTAGTTTTTAATTTATGTCTGAACGGGCTTGAGAATTTGGTAGTTCAGCATTTCGCTTTTAGGGACACTCAATTTGCGAGAAATTTAGAACAAACTTTATTTCAGGTTTTTAACGACTATTAAGCACTCAATTTCAAAAAATCGTCGGTTTTGGTGTTCATTCTATAAACTATAGGAGATATATTATTATATGATAAATACGCTGATCAAGCTTAAATTCCTAAAGATACCGTACTTAATTGTCGTTATGAACCTGACTGAAATTAAGGTTTTTAATTCCACGCCAATTCGGTGTCTCTAAAAGAGATGCCCATTTATACATGTTTGGTAACTGAATCAGCACAAGCGTTACATTGACCGTTAGAAGAATTGAAAATGAATAGGTAGTACTTCAGGGCATTGCTCCGAGCGTTTCAACCGCTTCGTTATCGGTGTCAGCTTTATCACACGCATCCTGTTAGAGATGCAAGAACTTTTCGATATATTCACTGGTTTTCGTCGTACAGTCGGGGAATTTAAATTCCTACCCACCTAAGGATCAATATCGTATAGCAAACAGTCATCATAAGAGCTATCTACTAATATAAGCACACCGTTACTTTGACATATCAGACGCATTCGTTTGTGTTACTAGGCAACTGATATGAATAAGAACGTTGACATGGAGAACTGTAAAACGTCAAGGCACTGCTAAAAATGGATGACAGTAATCGAAAATCTAACAAAATATATTTCTATCGCTTTCAGTCTTGCTATATTTGAATGAATCGGGAACTCGGGATCAAAGTTTAAATTTTTGATTGTCGACGAATCCAGACACTGGTCTACTACCGCGGAACTACGAAATTCGTAAATATCGATCATTTTTCTCTGTCACTCTAACAAAGGCGTCATTAGAGAGTGAGAGACAAATTCTCCAAATTTGCGGATTTCAAAGTTCGCGGTAGGGCCGCTGGTGCCGATATATAGGCTGAAAGCAAAATGTTTCTGTCGATAAACTAACATAATTGACTAAAGTGATAATTCAATAAAAGCATAACGGACGTTCTTTATTCATAACATATATTATTCATAACAAAAACACTATTTTATCTCATTCAATCTTATTTAATCAATCACTTTACCAGGGTGTTTATTAAAAAAAAAAAGTTTTCAACGCAACAAATTAACACAATAGTCATAAAAAATTCAATTAAAAACACGTGTATCCACCAAGATCGCGAATGACCACGCCACAAATGTAATCTTCCGGTTTGAGACCTGGAAAATACTGTAGATGTCTAAGATTTAATTACTGACGGGCGAAGTGATGTCGCGCTGCTTTATGAGCCTCGGTCAATGCATTTTTTTTCGCAGGCCGCCTGTGATGAAAATCCATTGCATGTAGGCAATTCCTTATTGTTCTAGGGTGAACGTCAAACATTTCTGCAAACCGTCCTGTTGTCGTAGAGCCATCCAAAATATATTGACGTCGCATTAATCGGCGTTGGTCTTCGGCTAATGCTAGCGGGCGATGGTTATTTTGCCTTTGATCAATAAGGTTTCCTTCATCATTGTATCGCCGTACCCAACGTCGAGCAGTGTTCCTAATCACATTTAACCAACGTGTTATTTCATGAATTCCTACTCCTTCCTGGTGTAACTCTAACATTTGCGCTCGCAATAATTTCGCTTTTGAAAATTATTTCACAATTTTCTCGACTGAAACTGACAGCATCTGCCATGTGTTTAAGTAATTATTCATTAGAAAAGTAAATAACTTCGTAAAGAGGTTCTATGTGACGTGCAGTGACACTGACAAATAATGGGTATTGACACATCAATACTAAAATTAAAATTTCGACCTTAATGCATCGTGAATGCCTAACAACATTTCTACGAAATGGGTAGGAAATTAAATTCCCTGACTGTACAAGTCATGACAAAATATTACAATATAATTTAGGCTTTGTGTGATACATTTAATCGTATTGTCATTGTCATTTGTCTATAAATGAGAAGAAGAATTATCTCTATGTTATAATTATTCTGTACGGAAAATATGAAAATAAACCTTTATATTTAATGACTGGTTGGACGACACAGAAGAGAATATTTTAAGTTTATTTAACTTAAATAAAGTCTCTTTGTTTTAGTAAAAGTTCACTCTAACATACAATTTTAAGTGAAATTAAGCAATCCTTTGAGAAGTTTTTATTACTTCTTCTGAATTAGCGAGACCAAAGTTAAAAAAGTTGTTCGTTATGGCCTTGCTATACATTAATTTTTATAGCAAACCTTCATATTAAAATCAGGTTATCTCAAACATGCAATGAAATGTTGTCATCGTGCCTAAAAATAAGCTCAAAAGTAGCTCATTTAGGGCTTGTAAAACAGAAGAGGAATCGAATGGAATCTCATACAAACATTAAAGGCAAGTAATCGCTTTTTTGTGATTAGTTCAATTGGGTCCCCAGCATCGTGGCTTTCGAATTTTTTTTAAGGAATAGGAGCTAATCTGAAATCTATTTTTTAGCATCAAACCTAGCTTGCTAAAATCTAAAGTTATGCGAGCGCTGAGCTTAGTCTGATTGGTAGTTTCTACAGTATGGCTTCGGAGACATGATCATCATCATCAGCCTATGTTAGTCCACTGCTGGACGTAGGCCTCTCCTATTAACTATACGTATAGACGCATTAGGAGGTCAATGCACATAATCGCCACGCTGGGCAAGCGGATTGGCGATCGCAGTAATGTGTCCACTGGGATGACGCTGCTGCCCATCATCAATCTTGTAGAATGGTCAATGACATCGACTCTTACGACACCCGCAGGAGGAGTTGGGGTGGTGACAAATGTATTCTTAGTGCCGTCACCACACGGTACCAAACGGAGACATGATCAGTTTTTTTAACTACACTAACAACTAGTAGTCACGGGGCATTCAGTTGCTTAATTGTTAATGGAGTAAAAAAACGTAAAACTGATCACATATCACATATCTGAGGTCAACCTGTATACAGGGTGAAATTTAAATCGTGAATCGTAATGTATGAATAACGAACTGTCACAAGCGGTGTTTCCGGACCGATACGACCTTCAAACCTTCAAGAAAAGAGCGTACTCCCACCTTAAAGGCCGGCAACGCATTTGCGACGCCTCTGGTGTTGCGGGTGTCCATAGGCGACGTTAATCGCTTTCCATCAGGCGATTCGTCTGTTCGTTTGCCACCTATATCATAATAAAAAAAAAAAAACCAACAATGAACGTAACTCTATGAACAAATAACGTAACTCTATGAATAACCAACAATAAAATTGAATGCTTCATAGGTTGCTTAGAAATGGTCATATTGTTTTTTTGTGCCTTTTTCTAATTTTTAAGGTGTTTTTAAGAAATGATAACGACTATTTAAAAATTTAATTCAAATTTATTGACTATTTTAATTCAAACGTAAAATATAATAAATACGAGGGCGGGATGATATGTAACAAGGAGGTTGGAACTCTTAGGGCGCCTATAGAGAGACGGCGTGACAGACAAAACCCGTGCCGCGCATATGCGTTTTACGCATATGTGCTGTCAGTACCTCTCGGGACGTCATGGGTATATAAACTATAAAAATATACCAAGAATGCCACATTGCTCTGTAATCTGGTGCAGGAACCAGTCTACGTACGTTAATGAACAAAATTCAAACGTTTCCTATCACAGGTAAGTAAAAAAAGTTATATTAAATTCAATATAAAATTAGTATGGGCGAGAGACATAGTGAAGAGACACGACGCTGAATTTGTTATCGATAGTCTATGTAAACTCTTACAACTAAACGGTGTTAGTAGAAATTCAAAATTTGTTCCCGAGTTACGGACGTTTCCTATGTATAAGTAAGTATAATTATGTGTATTTCTCTATTTAAGTACATAATATTATATATCGTCGCCTAGCACCCATAGTACAAGCTTTGCTTAGTTCGGGGCTAGGTTGATCTGTATGAGACTGTCCCCCAAACATTTATTTATTTATTTATATTTAGCAATAATATAATATTTATCTAGAGTGCAGACAATGAAGCAACTATACAAAAACATATAGTTTAAGAAATTCTGACTTAATTTTTAGATTTCCTATAGAACCATGTGTCAGAGAACGATGGATAACGGCGACTGGAAAGTTGAACTGGTTTCCGCAAAAACACGACACAATTTGTTCGGACCACTTCCAAAATGACTGTTTTGTAAAAACAAATCCAAGATCTATATTGTCATCCAATGCCTGTCCAACTTTAAAACTCCATAATAAACCTCTGTCTAGCCTTACCCTTAACACTTGTTGTTTGACTCTAACCTTAAAGCTAACAACTTAATGTAAGTAGGTACTTATTGTAAATATACATTCAAATAAATGTATAAATTTTACTGTTTTTATATCATTCATAACGACCAGTGGCGGCTGCTGACTTCGAGAACCGGTGGTGCACCTGCACTTAGTATAGTTTACAGCTTTTTACTTCATGAATTATTATTTTATTTACTTCATCTACGGTCGGGTAATATTGCGCGCCGCCTCGTGTCTAGTCGGGACATTTCGGACATCATCGGCACCGCCCATTCGGGACGGCGCTCCAAATTCGCATATTTCTTCATACAGTTTGTACGTAGCATCTTCCGTCTCACGCGTCAGAGGTGTTTACGCGATTCCCATACAATTTCGACTTGATGACGAGTGCGCTCCGCCGAGCGCACGGATGACTTTTAGTACGAGCGAAAAAAAATAGTTTATAGTACTTCGCCATTAGTGAACGGTTCCATAGATTTGCTAAAATATGATAATAAAAATATAGGAATGTCGTATGGACAAGATGGGTACATATTTGAATATGTTTATTGATGACGATTCTCTTAAATTTTGTGGTAGTGCAGCGCACGAGCGCACTTTAGGTACAGCCGCCACTGATAACGACATCATTTTAGTGAGATTTTAAAAATGAGAATCTTTTTTCAAGTAACATTTTTAGTCAATTAACTGTTGGTTTTAATCTATCGATAAAAATATCGAGCCATACCACAACACTCTTTACATTAACATGTCAAAATTACCTGACACGGTCGATTTCTATGAAAATGACAGCCAAGGCCGCCTCTATCTCTAAGGTTACACACTAAAGAGGTCCGTGCTCTGTGATATGTAACTAGCCTTAGCCATTTAAAAAGTTAGAATTAAAAAAAAACCTGCCTCATTTTTATTACCGTGTCTCTGGCTATCTGTGTTCGAAATTTGAATTTGTTGGCGGGAATATTTTATTATTTTTCTATTATTTGAAAATTTATTGTGTCGCTTGTTTTCAACATGGATAAAAATGAACAAAGAGTTGTGATAAAGTTTCTTTATATGAAGGGTATGAAGGGGATGGATATACATGAAGAGCTAAAGAATGTTTTGGGCGAATGTGCACTTTCTTATGCCACCGTAAAAAACTGGGTGGCTGAATTTAAACGCGGTCGTACAAGTGTCCAAGACGAAGCCCGCCCTGGACGACCGAAAACCGCTACGAGTCCGGAAATGGTCTCCAAAGTACATGACTTGGTTTTGGCCGATCGGCGATTGAAGTTATCTGAAATAGCTGACACTACAGGTATGTCAAAAGAACGGGTACATCATATCCTGAGTGAAAAATTAAATATGAAAAAGTTATCCGCCCGTTGGGTGCCGCGATTGCTTACACACGATCAAAAAAGAATTCGGGTGCAAAATTCGAAGGAATGTTTGAGTCGTTTTCAAGGGAATAAAGCAGATTTTATGCGTCGATTTGTTACAACCGATGAAACGTGGGTTCACTACTACACTCCAGAATCAAAAATCTAATCAAAACAGTGGACAGAATCTGGGTGTTCAGCTCCTAAGAAGGCTATGTCTGTAAAGTCAGCTGGAAAAGTGATGGCTTCAGTTTTTTGGGATGCAAATGGAATTTTAATGATAGATTACCTTCCCAAAGGTCAAACTATAAATGGAGAATACTACGCAAATCTTTTAGATAAACTTCATGAAAGTATTCAGCAAAATCGACCAGGCTTATCCAAGAAAAAAATAATTTTTCATCAAGACAACGCCAGGGTTCACACATGTGTTAAAGCTATGGCAAAAATCAACGAACTCAAGTACGATTTGTTGCCCCATCCGCCTTATTCGCCTGATCTCGCACCGTCAGACTTTCACCTATTCCCTAAGCTCAAAACTTTTTTGGGTGGACAGAAGTTTGCCTCCAATGATGACGTCATAGCCGCTGTAGAGGAGTATTTTGCAGGCCTCGAAAGAAGTCATTTTAAGGAGGGTATTGCAGCTTTAGAACGAAGATGGAATAAGTGCATTGAGCTACAAGGAGACTACGTCGAAAAATAAATTTTTTTTTTTACACTTTTATACCCTTTTATTTATTAGGCTAGTTATTTATCATCCCGCCCTCGTATCACTTAATTTTCGCATGATTCTTTCACGATTATTCAATTAATTTGTCTTAATAATCCGTTTCGATATTCTAAAGCCGTGAGCTCCGATTGCGCATGTTTACTATGGTCATACAGATCCACTTATACTAGGCAGTGCCATAGGAATTAGAGATTACTTTGCCTCATAAAATATTTTAATATGTTGTTCGTGCATTGACATGCGATGATGTTGTCATATTAGTTTTTCACGTTGACATTAAGGCGGTTACATAAGTTATAAATAATAAGGTAAGGCTAGATATACACTATACTGCATTACTCCCCTCCACAAAGGCAAGGCTTGTTTGTCTAGAATCCTAAAAACCCAAATCGTGCCGGCGGCTTCGTCTTTCGCCCAGACCGGCGCGGTGATGGGGGATCTGGCTGTGCCGCTGCTGGCGGATCGGCCACGCCGATGTCTCGGTTGGCGCTGCTGGTGGAGGCCACTGGTGCGGGCGGTGGCATAGCGCCGTCCGGATGATCTCTGCTGGTGGGCGCGGCTGAGGCCATTTGTTGGCGGTGATCGCCACTGTGTTCGTGGCTGTTATCTCTGTTGATGGGCGCCGCTGGGGCCGCTTGTTGGCCGTGATCACCACACTGTTCGTTACTATTCAAAATATTTCGTCTATAATAGGTATAACTTTTGATTCTTTTCGGAGTTTGTTTAGAAGCTGGTTGGCGAGTTTCAGGCAGGTGTTCAACTACAGGTTGTTTTGGTTCATTGATAGACTTCGGTAAGTGTTCGTATCTCGGGCGAAGCTGGTCAGCATGTTTCCGTTTATGCACTCCGTTCATGAGCTCTACTTCATAAGAGTATGGACCGTTGCGTTCAGTAATGGTTCCGGGGTCGGACCCCCTTCCGATTGGTTTATTTACCCAAACTTTATCCCCCGGACTATATGCTGGCGGTACAACCACTTTGTTGGTAGGTCTTAATATCTGTTTCAGTCGTGTTTTCTCCATGTTCTCTTTCACGTTTGGTTTCCACAGGTCAAAGGTTGTACGTATTTGTCTCCCGAACATCATTTCATAGGGTGATCGATCTGTTGAGCGTCGAGGAGTATTGCGGTATCCTCGAAGGAAACTGTTTAGGCGCTCGTGTAGGTCAAGGCTTTTATCACTGGCCAGCATTCGTTCTTTAAATGTGCGCACTGCGCGCTCCGCCAGTCCGTTTGTTTTTGGATGATATGGCGTTGTTCTTATGTGTGTGATGCCAGAAACTCTGCAAAACTGGCTAAACTCTTCCGACGTGAACTGCGGTCCATTGTCGCTTACGATATATCTAGGCATTCCAAAAGTAGCAAATATGTTACTTAATTTCTGTACTGTTGCTCTAGTTGTGGTTACGTTCATTGGTACAATCTCTAGCCACTTGGTATAGGCGTCTATTACTATTAACCACATATGACCAAAGATTGGCCCTGCGTAATCTATGTGTAGCCTGTGCCAAGGTTCTGCTGGTATTCCCCACGGAAATACCGGTGCTTCGTTTGTTGTGTTTCTTGATTGTTGACATAAAGTGCACTGTTTCGAAAATGTTAGTATATCTTTGTCTATGTTTGGCCAATATACGTGAAGACGTGCGAGTGACTGCATAGCTGTAATACCGTTATGACCGTCATGCAGCATTTCCAAGATCTGTCGACGTAATGCTACTGGTATGACAAGTCTTCCGTTCCATAGTACGATTCCATCTTCAAATGACATCTGGTCCCTTTTTTCGTAGAATGTGTGTAGTTCGTTTGGAAGTTCCTTCTTATCTGGCCAATGTGTTATGAGATAATTTTTGATAGTGTTAAGCGTCTTGTCTCTGAGCGTTTGTTTCTGTAACTCACGTTTAGTGACGGGAATGTTCTCGAGTCTCAAATGGAGTAAATGGGCAAATTGTGGTAATCCGGTTCTTTCCTCTAATGTTGTGTCGTTGTTTGTTACTGGAAGTCTTGATAATGCGTCAGCCGGTGTGTTTTCCCGTGCTGTTTGATAATGTATACAATATTCGTAGCTGTTTAGTATCATGGCCCATCTGAGCAACCGGTTGCTTGCTATCTTGGGTGTTTCTCGGTCTTGACTAAATATTCTTTCCAGAGGTTTATGATCAGTTAATAGAATAAATTTTCTGCCGTAGAGATATTGATGGAATTTTGTCACTGCATAAACGATCCCTAATGCCTCTCTGTCGATTGTTGAATATCGTTGTTCGACCTCGGAAAGTGTTCTTGAGGCATATGCTACAGGTCTCATTGTTTCATTGATTTTATGGAACAAAACCGCCCCAACTCCTTTTTCTGATGCGTCACTGCTGACGAATATAGGTTTGTTTTCATCGTAGTGTACAAGTGTGTCAGATGAAGTCAGAATGTTTTTCAGTTCGTTTGTTATCCTTGTGTCTTCTTCTGTCCAGTTCCAGCGTTGGCTCTTTTTTAGATGTCTATACAAGGGGGCGCATCTCATATGAAGGCTGTCTATAAAGCGCCCATAGTACGTTAACGAGCCCAGAAAGGCTCGGAGTTCAGTCGTATTTACCGGAAGAGGCATTTTCTTAATTGCGTCGATTCTTTCTTCAGTTGGATGTAGACCGTTGGCGTCTATTTTGTGTCCGAGAAATGTTACACTTTTCTGTAGCCAAGCGCATTTGTTTACTTGGCTCTTTACTCCGGCGTCTTGTAACTTCTGTAGTACAGTTTTCACACGTGCTAAGTGTTCTTCTAAATTGTTTGCTGTTATAAGAATGTCGTCGAGATAACATACGACGCCATCTATTCCGCTGAGGATCTGGTGCATTGTTCGCTGGAAAACAGAAGGCGCAAAGGAGATCCCGAATGGTAAACGTTTGTATCGGAAATAACCCTTGTGTGTTGATATTGTTAGATATTTTCGTGATTCTGGATGAATTAACAATTGCAGGTATGCATCTTTTAGGTCGATCTTTGTAAAAAGTTGTCCTCCGGACAATTTTGATGTTATTTCTTCAAACCTTGGAAGTGGATAATCATCTGTTTGGACATACTGGTTGATAGTGACTTTGAAATCTGCACAAATGCGGATGTTTCCATTTGCTTTAATTGCTATGACGATCGGAGAGGCCCATTCGATTGGAGTAAGCATTGTATCCACTGGTTCTAAGACTTCTTCTTGGACCAGTCGTTGTAGTTCGTTGTTCACTTGTTCACGTAAGGCGAGTGGCACCGGGCGCGGTCGGAATGTTTTAGGTTTTACCTCGTTCGGTATGTGGATTTTTGCACTATGCCCCTTTATTGTTCCGAGTTTCCCATCGAAGAGCGACTTAAATTCTTGAAGGATGTTTTGGACTGCATTGTTAAGTTTCGCGTCGGACTGAGTTACGGTTGGAGGTGTTTTAATATTACATAGCCTGGCTCCAGGGGGCATTGGTAGTTGAAAACTTAGGCACCAATCTAATCCAAACAGTGGAATGTCGTTGTGTTGTGTTACATATGCCGTCAGTATTTTCTCAGTGTTAAAGGCGTTAACTGTTATTTCGCACGTTCCTATTGTTTCAATTTGTACTTCGGTGTAGGCGATAAGATTCTTGCATTTCTTCAATGTGGGCCGTCCAAGTGTTTTCCACAGGTTTTTCCCAATTACTGAGTGGACTGCTCCAGGATCGTATAGCATTTCGACACTTCTTGCGTTGAGTTGAGTTGGTATCCTAACTTTTGTAGTAGTCGGGTTTTGCTTCTTCACAGTAAAAGTGTGTATGCTCTGTTCATCGGTATCTTCATTGTCACTGTTTGCTTGTCGTGTAATTTGTCTCGTTGTGTTGGTTTGTTTTAATCTGAGTCTGCCGCTGGTAATGCAGACGCTAGAGAAGTGATTTTCTTTGCCACAGGCGTTACATCGCTTCCCTTTCGCCGGACAGTCATTCATATTTGAGTGAAAATCTCTTCCACAAAACATACACGTTCTTGTTTTAGGTACGTGGCGTTGGGTTTTGGGTTTTATTTTGTTAACAGCTTGCTGTTCAGAAAATGTTTGCTGACTGTTTGTTAAACGTTGACTTTGTAGTTCTGCTTGTTCGAGTTTGTTTGCTGTCGCTATGACATCACTAAGTTTAGCACTGTTTGTTGGATGTTCTTTGATGAGCTCTTGCTGCCATGTGCAGTTATTAATGCCAATAACTAATTGGTCTCTTATACGTTCGTCAAGGGTGTTCCCAAATTCGCAATAGCCCGCTAATGATCTTAACTCAAGAATGTATTGAGATATTGTTTCTTCCGTTTTTCTATATCTAGTTGCAAAAGATACTCTTTCTGAAAGTACGTACGTTTTCTTTCCGTAATATTCATTTAGTACCTTCTTTAAGTCATCATACGACTTAGTAGTAACGACGGCTGGTCGGTAGTAGTCCACAAGCACCTTGAAGGCTGCCGGTCCAATCCGAGAGAGCAGAAGATGTTTCCGTTTGTCCTCGGAGGTGTCTTTGTCGAGTCCGTGTAGTTGTAGTTCTATTTCGAAACGTTGGACATAGTAGTCCCATTCTTCGTTTTTGTTATCGAAGGTTTCGAATTGAAAACGATCAACGCGATCGGTCATGGCTCCGTCCTTCGTCGCCAAATGTTATATTAAAAGCATATTCAATTTAAAATATTTTAATATGTTGTTCGTGCATTGACATGCGATGATGTTGTCATATTAGTTTTTCACGTTGACATTAAGGCGGTTACATAAGTTATAAATAATAAGGTAAGGCTAGATATACACTATACTGCACCTCACAAGTGAATAAGATGCGTTTTTACCCGCTCGTATTAAAGGATAAAAGAGCGCTTTATGAGCTAGTGAGGGGAAAAAGATGGAAAATCTTTGCCGCGGCGACATACTGACGTACCAATCATGTGATTAACAGACAGGGAACCGGTAGCTGGCCTCCGTCTATAGGTATGTTGTATTCTACGACGAGCATGAAATACATATTTGGCTGACCACTGGTGCCCGGCTAGCTACGGTATTCTTTCCTAGACTTCTTCTTCATCAGCGTAGGTTCGGCCACCGTCGGACCTCTCCAATTTTTTTCCATACTGGATGGTTGCCTGTTTCTCTCTTCTAAACTGGCCCAGCTATCTCTTTTACCTCTTTTACCCTAGCTTATCATGTATTTAAATGACATTCACAACCTGTATAGGCGGCAACTGACGATTAAACCCCCTTATTCATAAAAGTCTCCAAACTTAGAGGGCTTCTGAGTATTTTTGTCCCTTTCTATCTTATAGACATATCGGTAAGACCGAAAGGGACAAACAATACTTAGCGGCTTGTTTAGGATGTGTTATGAATACGGGGGTAAGTTTATACATAGGTGTTTGAATAACGTAATCAGATATGTCAGGGTGCTTAGACAAGTTGCCAATCGCTAACGCTTAATCCTCAATTGTAAACGAAAGGCAGCTAGATGTCTTTGTCGCACTGATATGAAAGAGTGACAGAGAGGGAAAACTACGATACGCTACTAAGCGTTAGCGATTGGTAACTTGGCTAAGCATCTATAGCAGCCTCGTTGTTTAATAAATTTCTGAACATACACGCTAACGGTTAAGGGTGACCTGGTAAAGGTTGCGGGTGTCCAATGGATGCGGAAAGCTCACGACCGATCTTTGTGGAACTCTCTGGGGGAGGCCTATGTCCAGCAGTGGACGTCAATTGGCTGATGATGACATGACACGCTAACGCCAGGATAATAGAGCTGCTCAAATTTTGTGACCACCCCGACACTGATAAATCTGATAGCGACTCTACCATCAGACAAAAATGTACTTTATCTGATTGCATTCACCAATTCGAGTTCATATATCATTTAGGTGACCGACGTCATTATCTGACATAAAATTGGGAAATTTAATTTGTCCTTCGAGTTTACGGGAAAATGACGTAAAAAACATTTGCGATATTTTCCCTTAACACGATCGAGAATAACTCGTAAAAATTTGTTTTCCTAGAAATAGAGATGATAAAAATAACTACAAAATAATTTTTATATATGGCTGATATATAGAATTAATTCAGAATCTTTTCAGGTGCTTCTAAGAATTTATTTACAAATAATATGAATAACGTCAGTACGACATCGTTTCCAGGGTTCCATTTGGTTGATTATACCTTTTCTGCTATTTATATAGCTACCTAGTAAATTCTCGTATGTTACTCTAAAGTCGGACCACATCGCCTGATAAAGCTTGATTTCTAGTGGCAAAGTGTACCCATTCAGGAACTGGAACCGTTATTTTACAAAACCCTCGAAATAGCCCCATATTAAAAAATGTTTTATACTCTTTATGTCCTATTCAATATTATATATAATTTACAATTAGATATTTTTAAATTACTCCATCAACTTAGAATTAATATACCGAAGAACGAAAAATAGGGAAAAAAGAACCGTTCTTTTTGTATGGAGAATATACCGATTCCGGTCCTTGTACCCATCACGTACCTCTCCTCTTGTACCTAATTAGATTACATATACCTACGTAGTTTTGGGACATACCTATAAGATATTTAATGTGGACCAGCTGGGGAATAAACTCAGCAGGTTGGATCACGCCTGTATTCACTAAAGCCTGTGATTTTATGACGCAATTTAGGCTTCAGACGAATGTATTCATGACGATAACCAGAGTCAACATTCTTTTCGTTTTCTTTTGAATAATTTGACAGTCTAGTTATACTGTCAATGGAAACAAACTAACTTGTCTAACGAGATATTTAATGTGGACACTGGACAGGCTGGGGAGTAAACTCGGCAGTTGGATCACGCCTGTATTTCTACTAATAATATATCTGTGATTTTATGATGCAGTTTTAGCTTCAGACGAATGTACCCACGGTATCATGGTCAACATACTTTTACTTTTCTTTTGAATGATTTTACCTACGAACAAATAAAACATGGAAGCCCCACGCCATACTAAATTGTCTTTCAAAAACGGTCCTGAATTTTAGTTGACAAGTGTCACCCCCTCTTCAATGCATCACGGCAACGAATTTCAATGTCAACCAATAAAAACTTAAACCGCCATTTAAAAATAGTTGTGATTGGTCCATCAAAGTTTTGATTGGCTTTATTCTATAAACATTTGTCAAAAGGTGCATTCAGACCAAACGAACATTCGCTATTCTAACCCCCCACTCTACGAAATTCGATCGTTACACAAAACGTAATTGGTTGATTTCGTAGAGCGGGGCATAGAACAGCGAATGCTCTTTTGGACTGAATGCACCTAAAGATGTCGCGCCGAAATATGCGCGGTGTTAAGAAAAACGCTATGTCTTGCCCACCTTGGCACAATTGAACAAATTGTTTCTGGCGGCATTTTTGATCTGGCGTTAGACGTCCATGGTATATATGGTCGCAGGATTTTACGGTCTAGTTACAATCAAAGACAAAATAAGGTGTACACAAAAATATGTCCCAGTGCACTCTATTTCTGTGTAATAAGAACGTCGTAACATATTTATGAGCGGATTATTTCGATATTTATTTTTGTACACTGTTAATGGAATCAAACACAATGCAGCACATGACTCGTCTATTCAGATATTTATCTACTTTAAGCCCTGAACCATAACGTTTAGATTTTCCACTCGCAAGTGAGTTATATCTATTTGCTCAAGTTAGGGAGCGGTTTAGTCCGTGCTCGGAATATAGTTTAAAGTTGGACGATGAAGAATAAAGGATTTGTACTGCATTTGTAGGGGCCGGAGGCAAAGTTTGTACAAAGTACTTAATCTTTACAAATAATGTGTATACGTGGTCTTAATACTGACGTAAGGCACTTGGTGGATGACCAATAAGCTGGACAGACCGGCCCCAATTTCACCACATTGACAAGTGATACAATTGTAAATTTACTGTTTCTCCAATCGGGGACGTTTATATGCTACAATTACCGCTTATCATCGGAAGGACCGTGCGATTGTTTGCCACCAACATTGAATGTAGTCCAGGAACATCAATAAATCAGCAGTAAATGACTAATTTTTTGCGAAGCAAAATTACAATTGTCACAAAAACACGACAATTGTAGCGAAATTCCGACATAAGCCGAAGATTTAATGAAAATTGTACTAAACCCAAACTAAACCTTGCGACAATTGTCATGGGTTTTGGAAAATAGAAAGTCTTATTAACGATAAAATAACGTAGTATAATAATTAGTAATAATTTTATGTTGGTAAGGAAGCACATAGACCGTCTGATAGTAAGCGGTAGCCGTAGCCTACGGAGGCCTGTGACGCCAGTAACAGTGATATTTTACAACTGTCACACTTGTAATTATGGTGAAATAGGCCACAGGTCAAGGCCGGAACAAAGTGCTCGCCGTACAAGTGTATTCATAAGGCCAGCCGTACACCTATAAGTTCTTATGTAAGTTATAGGGACGGAGCTATACGAAGGGATGAGAGGTGAATATCACTATTTCATTCCTTAGTATAGCCCCGTCCCTATAACTTACGTAAGAACTTACAGGTGTACGAGCGCACTTAAGGCTGTAGTTCGCGAATGGCGCCGCATTACAATCGTCTTCAGATAAAATAGAAATAGCATGAAATGAAAGTGGCTGGAAATTAGAGCGGCTTTGATGCTTAAAAATATGTATCATTATCAGCCTATGATAGTTCACTGCTGGACGTAGGCTTCTCCTATTACTAGACCCCGGTATCGGAGGTGCAAAATGATAGCTGTCAAGTTCTTAATTAGGGATAGGTAAACACATTTTGTGATGTCGATATCGATACTCGATTTTTTGTACAATAATTTTTTTATGTACAGTGGCGTTCAAAATTGCATGGACAATTTATGAATGAATTCATTCATAACTGTCCATGCAATTTTGAACCCTACTGTACAAGGACCATTTATTTGAGTGCCTTTTTTCGGGATCTATGATAATAATTAACATTTAATACTCGATTTTTTGTACAATTATTTTTTTTATGTACAAGGACCATTTATTTGTATCCCTTTTTTTGGGATCTATGAAAATAATTAACATTTAATACATAAATCTTTACTATTACAATACAAATCTCTGGTTGCTATTACATTTATTATGTTTCGAGTTGCACAACATTGAATAAAAACTTTTGAGATATTAAATACTTATAATAAATTATTTATGTCAATAGACAGTCAAGGTCATCTTACAACGATGTCTTCGATTATTTAGCCGTGTTTACGAGTCCATTCGCCTAAAATATTTTATAACATAGAAAGTGGAGTCACTTCTTGCTGAACACCCTGAACTTCAAAAATGAATGAAAAACATTTAATATACAATTTGCAGAATACACATCATTTCCAGATGTTGGAATATAAAAAAGCACATGGAGTCGAATTGCCATCAAGAGAAAATCAACAACGTATGTTCTAATATTGATTATTTAATAAAGGATATTCCATTCCAATATTTTTAATCTTGCATATCTTGCATTGCAACTCAATCTTGTATGAAAACAGTCATAAAAAAAATTAAAACCAATTAAACTGTACCCGAGATCTGCTTAAGTTTTTTGTCAGTTGTAACATACTTTGGACCAAATTCGAAAACCCAAACTTCAGAAGGTTCATCGACAATTGCCTCAGTAAAAAGTATGGCGATGATACATAACATTAAATAAATATTTTGTTGATTTTGTAATTATGTAGTCCTAGTTTATATCGTAAATAGGTGCGTTTAATTAAAGTCTTAGCTTATTATTATGGTAAAGAAAAATTATCGATATGTAACATTAATTATCGACATCACAAATATTTTTACCCCATCCCTAAGAACTTGACAGCTACCATTTTGCACCTCCGATACCGGGGTCTACCTATTACCTATGCGTATAGACGCATTAGGAGGTAAATGCCCATAATCGCCACGCTGGGTAAGCGGATTGGCGATCGCAGTAATGTGTCCACTATGATGACGCTGCTGCCCATCATCAATCTTTAATCAAATATGGTCAGTGACACTTCAATCCCTTAGTCGACTCTTACGACACCCGCAGGAGGAGTTGGGGTGGTGACAAATGTATTCTTCCTGTCGTCACCACACGGCCAAAAGTATGTATGTCACTATCTTTTTTCCCAGGAAAATAAAACCCGCTACGCACCATCACCGCGCGCACCGTGCGTAGCGGGAGTAATAGAAAAGTGGAATTCCTTAGGGAGTAATAGAAATGTTAGTACGTCACGTCATTTAATGAATATTTATATCTTAAAACTTATTTTTTGTCAGCCAGCAAGTGTGATGAAAAACATTCTATTGCATCACGGTCGGTAAGCGGAATACTAACTCGAGTCATAAAAGTCCTAAATTATTTGCTAAGAAGGGTAGTTGAGTTTAATTATTGGTGTACACTTTTACACGTGGCCGCTTACAATGAGTCTCATAAGAAGGCTCAAAGTCACCCAAAGGGCAATGGAGAGGGCTATACTAGGAGTCTCTCTGCGTGATCGGATTAAAAATGAGACCATCCGCAGCAGAACCAAAGTGACCGAAATAGCTCTCCGAATCGCTAAACTGAAGTAGCAGTGGGCGGGGCACATTGCGCGTGGAACCGATGGCCGTTGGGGCGGGAAGGTTCTTGAGTGGCGGCCACGTACCGGAAGGCGTAGCGTGGGTAGGCCCCCCACAAGGTGGACCGATGACCTGGTGAAGGTCGCAGGAGCCCGCTGGATGCGGGTGGCGCAGGACCGGTCATTGTGGCAATCTTTGGGGGAGGCTTATGTTCAGCAGTGGACGTCTTTCGGCTGATATGATGATGATGATGATGATGATGTACACTTTTAACATGCTCAACATTATATTATATATTACTCATGGTTAGTGTTCAAAGATGCCTTTTTAATAATACTACATAATTACATATACAAAATGCTATTATATAAATATTTGCCCTATAAACTGTCTTTAATCGCAGCGGTAGCGTGATACTGAAGCCTTATATAGGGCATGGGACTGCTGCTAAAAGGTGGTCAATGATAGCCCTTATTGTTATTGCATTAAGGCTCATGAATGGTCTATCAATTGTGCCAATTAAGTGAAATCGAGCCTGCCGACTTGACATTTCAACTTCCACAGCAAATGTGATAATTAGTAACCTGTATATCCTTCACCAGGTCATCAGTCCACCTTGTGGGGGGCCTACCCACGCTACGCCTTTCGGTACGTGGCCGCCACTCGAGAACCTTCCCGCCACAACGTCCACTCGATGGCGCAGGACCGGTCATTGTGGCAATTTTTGGAGGAGGCCTATGTTCAGCAGTGGACGTCTTTCGGCTGATATGATGATACCCTTACCCCCCAGTATTGTTTGTCCTTTTAAGTCTCACCATCCTTAAGAGTGAAACGGACAAACAATACTTAGCACCTTGTTATGTAAGAAGACGTTTATGAATAAGGGAATCAGTTTACCGCCGTAGTAATCGCCTGCTGAATAGTACATTGTGTATTAAGGGCGGTAAATAAGAATTTGTATCGCCCGTGGCACACACAATGTTTTTCATCACACCTATGAGGCACAAAAAGTAAAAAAAAACAATATATTTTCACAAAACTACTCTGAAATGGTCTAAATCATTTCTTAAAATCAGGGATTAAATCTCGGAGCGGCGCGCGCCGCGCTTGTGTGACGTAATGTTGTATGAAAATCCTTGACAGCCCTAGGTTGTAATGACGCATCTACGGCGCGCATCGCCGCAGCGCATTGGCGCACTTGTCGAACAGGTGTGATGAAAATTATTATTACAATCACCATCAGATATATGGCAGTGGACAGCATTCTCAAAAACACCAGCGTGCTTAGACAAGTTGCCAATCGCTAACGCTTAATCGTCAATCGTAAGCGAAAGGCAGCTATCTGTCTTTGTCGCACTAATATCGTCGATGAAATATAAACTTGATAAACGTTTTATTTTTAAGTATAAAAATTGTATGCCCGAAAGGGTAGGACTGTTGTTACCTTAAATGTACCTAGAACCTAGTTATAACACCTTGTACCTACACAGTTTATGCAATAAAAACTTCTGATTCTGATTATGATTCTGATTGTAATATGAATTAATGGGGTGCGTGAAGTTAGCATATCAAGTATGAGCAGATCACGTTTTTATTGGAGTTCTTATAGCATGCACAATACGTAGGATGCCCTGAAAATTTCGGGAATTTAATACTTAGGAACGTATATTTGACATGTGTTATACCTCTTTCTTACAAGCATAGTCTCATTATTCGAAAACACTGGCCACTTAGAAAAAAAAAACAATGTCCGATTTTCAATTGTTTTTTAAAGTCGTTGAGTCGCTGGTGAAAATGGAGCTGTCCCGCGAAAGTCTTAGAGCAATGATTTATTATGACTTTAAAAGTGGATTAACACAACAACAATGTGGAGACCGATTAACTATTGCTTTTAGTAGTGAAGCACCTTCAAAGACGACCATATACAGGTGGTATTCGGAATTCCAACGTGGCCGTGTGTCTCTTGCGGATGACGTACGTGAGGGTCGACCGAAAACGGCCGTTACCGATCAAAACATCGATGTTGTTCGCCAACTGATAAAGGAAGATAGGCATGTTACATATCGGGAGATTCAGGAGACTTTAGGCATTGGAATGAGTCAGGTACAAGTTATTTTACAACAAGAGTTGGGCGTGCGGAAGTTATTTTCCCGGTGGATTCCTCACTTGTTATCTGACGACCAGAAAAGGGTACGTGTCAATTGGTGCCGCAAAACTTTAAAAAGATTTAATGGAGGAAGCTCAAATGCCGTTTTTAGTATTGTGTCAGGTGACGAATCATGGATTTACGCATATGAGCCTGAATCGAAAAACCAATCTCGAGTTTGGGTTTACGAAGACGAACCGAAGCCGACAAAAGTTGTTCGTTCTCGCAGCACGATCAAAAAAATGGTAGCCACGTTTGTCTCCAAATCGGGTCACGTGGCGACTATCGCTCTTGAAGATCGAAGAACTGTCAATGCCGATTGGTATATAGGCGTTTGTTTACCGATTGTTTTTGCTGAACTGCGAAAAACTAACCCTAACCGCCGTATTATACTACACCATGATAATGCCAGCCCTCACACCGCTCAGACGACTATCTGACGGGCGAAAACATCGAATTACTGGACCATCCTCCATACAGCCCCGACCTAAGTCCCAACGATTTTTTTACTTTCCCGAAAATAAAGAATCGGTTGCGTGGTCAGCGTTTTCAGACCGCGGAAGAAGCAGTCGACGCTTATAAAATGGCCATTTTGTCAACCCCCACTTCAGACTTCAATAACTGTTTTAAAAACTGGTTTCAGAGAATGAAAAAGTGTATTAAACACAAAGGAGAATACTTTGAAAAACAATAAAAGTACTTTTATTTCATTAAAATGCGTATTTTTTCCGATTCCCGAAACTTTCAGGGCAACCTACGTAGTTCTAGAGTTTCTGATACTTTTTAACAATAGTTCTATCATTTTTTGGAAAAAAAATGATGTCACTGTTTTCTTCAAAATGATATGCTAACTTCACACGTCAGCATATCAAATCGATCCGATTAAATTGAGTTAAGTATACCGTTCGACTGCAAATTTCCTGCTCTATCGAACGGTGTATATAATATCTAGAAAAAAATGTTGAATACGTTAACAAAAACTTCGCCATTTTATTAGGTTTCTACGTTTTTTATTAACGTATGTAAAGGTTTCCAAAAATCATAGACAATATTTTAACGTAAGTACGAATTTGTAAGTACAAAACATGTCTTTCCTAATGTACTCACCATATTTTTATAAACGTCACTGCTGTAAGCGCCGTCTGCATTGTATGGCTCATAAGCAATTCGATTTCAATTTGTGAGCTACACTAAATTCCGAAATCCACTTTTGATGATTTTCATTGATTTGTTAACGTATCTCCAATTTTTTTTGAAAATATTTAAAGTAAGCACCAGCCATTTCCTGAACTATAAGTGTGGTCGCAGTTAGTAACTGTCTATCAAATAGACCTCTCAAAAATAAAACAAACAAGATAAACATCATTTCAATAGGATAGTTAACTAAAAAGATACAAGATACTTTATAAATGTCCATTTCGTTTTTTGGCCCTCCTGAAAAGTCGTCATTTGGTGGTTACATTAATTAATATTACAACTGACGATATGAAGGAGTGACAGAGAGCGAAAACTTCGATATGGTACTAAGCGTTAGCGATTGGCAACTTAGCTAAGCTAAGCATCCAGGTCTCCATTGTCATGTTGAGCGTCTTCAGCCCTGAACACATTGAAATCCGCATATTTTGAGCATTTCTCTCTGTCACTCTGATGACCAGGGTGCTTAGCCAAGTTGCCAATCACTAGCGCTTGCTAGCGCATCGTAATTTTCCCTCTTTGTTGCACTAATATGAAGGAGTGACAGAGAGGGACAACTACGATGCGCTAGCAAGCGCTAGCGATTGGCAACTTGGCTAAGCATCCAGGCATCGTACGATTTTCAGCATTTTTGGTGCAATGTAGTTCAATTAAGAGATGTGAAGTAAGTTATTCGAAAGGAGATAGCGAGTTACGGTTCATCTTTGTGTTACAACGTGTTATGACACGTTACAGCTAAAAATTGACCGCTGGGTTCCTTTAACTCAATTACATTTCACCAAAAACCCTAGAAGTTTAGTTAAAGGAATCCAAGGGGCAGTTTAAGTCTAAACGAGTAATAACACGTTGTAAGACAATATCGAATCTTAACTCATTATCTCCGTATAAATAACTTACACCATATCCCTTACCTTGCCGTGTGGTGACGGCAGTAAGAATACATTTGTCACCACCCCAACTCCTCCTGCGGGTGTCGTAAGAGTCGACTAAGGGATTGAAGTGTCACTGACCATTTTACAAGATTGTTGATGGGCAGCAGCGTCATCATAGTGGACACATTACTGCGATCGCCAATCCGCTTGCCCAGCGTGGCGATTATGGGCATTTACCTCCTAATGCGTCTATACGCATAGTTAATAGGGAAGGCCTACGTCCAGCAGTGGACTAACATAGGCTGATGATGATGATGATGCACCAAAAATGCTGGAAATCGTAGGATCCCTGCGCCTTGCTTAGAGTAAACAGAGACAAATCCTCGAAATTTAAGATTTTCGAAATTCGCGGTACTAGACCTTTTGAGTTGCTGGCTGGTCATACTTAGTGTTGGGATGTTTTATGCTGATTTAAACAAGCAGATATTTAATATTTTCTTCGGTTACCGCGAGGATTACACACTATGAAAACGGATAAACTCGCGTATATTAACTAACTTTAACTTCATTCCGACGTTTCGAACACTTTACAGGAGTCGTGGTCTGCGGATGACCATCATCATCATTAAAAAATAAAAAAAAAAAAAATAAAAATAATTTATTCATGTACCATACAAAGCAGTTGTTACAGATCATAATAATATTAATATAAACTTCACAAATGTCCAGCGCCTGAACTAGGTGGATCCTGTATCTCAGGCATTGACCGCGCACCCTGTAAAGTGTTCGAAACGTCGGAATGACGCTAAAGTTAGTTAATATACGCGAGTTTATCCGTTTTCATAGTTTTATTTCAAGCAGATATTTGTATTCCAAGCGTCAGTAGAATCCAAAAAAAGTAAACAAATGTGGCTGACCTTCCATAGCATTTGACGTCTTTAACGCGTATCGTGAAACACGTTCAAAGATATATTTTTAAGTAAATACTAGTGAATATCAATAATTTTAACTAGAAATGAACGTGAACTTGGGTTGAAGGTTTTAAGTTGGTAATAAAAGCAAGATTGTGTTAAAAGTGCGTGATTATGGATTTCTTTTTTTGGTTTGTTTACATTATTTTGGATTTTACTGACGAATGATATTAATACTTCGCTTAATTTAAGGCATAACTTTATGTATCAACTAGCAGTTACCCGCGGCTTTGCCCGCGCTCTAATATCTATTCACTGCGTGTTAATGTTTTCCCGCGTTTCCCTTAACCGATTTAAGTGTGGCGGATTGTGGTTTTACCCGCGGTTCGGCCGCGTTCTATCATTTTTTATCACGGTCGTATTAAACTTAAGACCTAAATTCAAGATGGAGAACTTTTCTTGCAATTTTGACTTCAGAGTCCATATGAAGAACTTATCATTTTCTCGGTATCGATTTTCATCAATATTAAATCAAAGTTCTAGAAATTTTAGATGTGATAGCTTCTCACTTCTTGTACCTACCTCAAAATCGTTATGAAAAACCCGCTTGGATCCTAAGATACCGATTTTTGTGATAAGGTCGGATTCAAACTAAATAATTTCAAGGCGTCGACCATTTTGTGGAAATTTGACCTCAAATTCATTACTTGAAACGTTTTGACATTTCAGATATCGATTATTATCAAAATCCGCTATCATATTATGGTCATATTTACCATCCGGTAACCGACAAATGTTTTTTATCATTAAAAGTTTACATATACACTCACATAGGTGATTGTTATGTTTTGATGATAAACTGTCATTTGTCGTTTCCCAGGCCTTGCAAAGACGACCATAATTAGCCGAGCCGATTAACATTTGAAGTAAGTCAATATTGTTACCGTTTCTTGCAAATTTGACTTCTGCTTCATTATGATGAACATATATCGAAACGGAAATTTAATAGGCAGCCTTTTTTGCAGTTTGTTAATAAGAACCTCTGGGATCCCGATACATCGATTTACACAATTGAATCAAAAATGACGAAATTTATGGTGACGGCTGTTTTGACTTTATAAAAAACACCTTGGATATACAGATATATGTACTTTTGATTACTATCGCGTGAAAACTCAGGAAAATTAAAAAGGTTATTAACGTTGGTTAACATGCTATATTTAGATTTTTTTGAATCAGAAATAAACACAAAAACGATACCACTCTCATAACCTGCAAGCCCGTATATGAGACAATAACAGAGGAGATGGTGTTTCACGTACACCTCGGTACAGCGACACGATAGACTATAGAAACGATAACCATGTTGTTTTTTTACTGTTTAACCTTTTTACCACTTTCAAGAGTTGAATTCTCAAAAAACCCTAAAACACGTCTTTAGTCATTTATGTTTGGGAATACTCCTGTGTAGTTTTGGTAAAACAGTTTAAATAGTCAAGTTTCCTTGTAGAAATTTTAGACCCCCATTGCACCATCTAATGAGTGAATTTTGACTTAACCTTTTTTAGAGCACCCCTACACCCTCAAAGAAACCTACGTGCTATATTTGGAATCTCTAGAACCAGAAATGAACATAAGTAATACAATTAGATTGATATTTTTCGAATTTTACCCCATCACATCACAACCGTGTACAGTCGACAAAAAAGTCTCCTTTACAGCTCACAAGTGCAAGCATCTTACCACGGATGCGCGATACACACATAGAAACTCGCATGCAACGAACGCTCATGCTGCCGCGTATGTGTGTGTTATCTATAATTTCAAACTAAGTAGTCTAGCTACGCGAGGGATGAGTTCACAATTTTTGCCCGTTAAATAGACGCTGCGATGGCGCGGTTGGTCTAACACTGGCTGTTAACCCAATGATCTGGGTTCAAATCCGATGCTAGACGTTATGGCGCACTTGATTATTTTTGTCATGTTTTTAGAAATTGAATAATAACAACTATAACAAGTCGGTAGAATCATTTGACTAATAAGAAACAAGAAACCCGTTTCTTAAACAGCTGGAAGCGGGTAGATTGTTCATGTTTCGAATATAAGTAGAATTGCATGATTTGTATGCTGCTCATGGTTTAAATATGGATTACACTTTACAGCGCAGATTTCGATAATTATGATAGGTTTAACGTATTAGTAAGTAGCATGTTAACGTGTTCAGACAAGCAACTTCAATGTTATCAAAAGATGATGTTAGGCATACTTACCAACTCGACGTCTTTGTAGACGAGGCACTTTACTGGGCATACCTACAATGCTTCCCCAATATTTCAATAGTTCTATCCTAAAATGTGATTGTTACCTACTATTTTTTTTAATGATAGACACATAAATATACTTTCCACATTTGCAGAAAAGACGCCTTCTACGGTGAAGTTTATCGTATTTAAAAAAATTACTTGCAGGATACTTACTTTCGATTTTTTTTATAAACTACAACTAATAATAATAATATTGTTTTATATTTACACCCAAGTTAAATAAGGAACTGTAGGACAAGTATACCTACTTAGAATATTTTTTTTTGTTATAAGCCGCACGTGTGTAATAATAAACAAGAAATATGTTGGTCTTGTTAATGCCTCGTAGGCCTGTTTCATCATTGAGCTTTTTATTTTAAATATCAAGGTTCATCAATTAATTTAGATAGTCTGCGAGGGGTTAATATCAGGATATTATGAGGATGTTATGTATTAGTTCAATTCTGGGGACGTTTGGCATAGTTTTTTTTTTTAATTAAATCTACAGAATAAAAACACGAATTGATTAAGCAATTTGTTTATTAGGTATTATACTTTGAAATATTATAATATAACAAAATAACAATTATATCGAGCAACATTTTTCTATACCTAAATTGTTGTTTTAAAAATTGTATTTGCAATCGCTCCTATAGTATACCTACTGTAAAATGTGATGTTGATCATCTACAACATCAGCACACACCTATATATTTGCCAAGCATTGACAAGAAAAAATACATGAAATAAAACAATGGAAAAGGATTTTATCGCATCAGTCATCTGTAGATCAACCTTGTAAAGTGTTCGAAACGTCATGATGTAATGAATCATTAATAAATATACGCGATATAATCCGTTTCCATATAGTTTATAAATTAATGCTAACATTTAAAACTCTCACACATTATTAGTAGCATTATATTCATTTGCTTATATGTTACCTGCAAGGTAATTGAAACATTGTTTACTCGGTAATTAAAACAAAAACACATGTATGAAACATTAATTAGAATGCCTTAATTATAAAATACTTAATTCCCATCACATAAATAAGTTACATGTTTTTATTATCTATCTACCTAGAGCCTATAAAAAAAGAATTACATAAACTGGTATTTATATGTAAATTTCTAATCGTAACATATTCTAGAGCAATAAAATTACAGCTTTTAATATTTTAAAATGCTGTAATTGCATATTTAGTAAAATATACATTAAAACTTTGCCACCAAGAGAAATTACCGGATATGAGATGTTCGACATTCGTCTCTCAGCAAATGATAGAAAAAGTAGGAAAGTAATAAATAAAATAAAAATTTTAATAATATATATTTTTGAGCTTATCAATGGTCAAATGAATAAGCATGCTTTGTCAGTTAGTTAGTAACTAACTTCATCAGCAATAACATCATTAAACACATTGGATTGCCCATTAACTAGTTGACTATCAAATGATTTAAAGTTATGTCAGGAACGTTTCAAACATATCAAAATCTTTTTTCTCATACAATTTTACATAATAATAATGTTTTATTTATTTATTAAAACAAAAGTGGCATGACATTACAGCACAACACCAATGCGTCATGAAACTAAAATTACACTATTGAAAAAAAGATACAGATACACATCACATAATACAAATCAAAAACATTAATTAGATCTAGATTTACGATGTTCAATTTTATATACCTATATTTGCCTGTATGTTAGGCAAAATATTATGGTAGAATGATTAGGCATTTTAAATATCTGTTAAGTGAAAAAATGTAAGTAAAAACCTATTAAAATTTCAAAGGTTGACTAATTCAATAAATTGTTTTAATATTTATATTTTCTGATCGTGTAATCCGGCGAGATAATATAATAAGGCAGTGCTAGATTATTTCAATTTTATTGTAAATCATACGAACGTTATGTAAATAACAAACATGCATTAGCTATGTCACCAGTTTTATATTTTATAGTGAAATCAACTGTTTTGAATGTTATGAAGACAATCTTTGTATTGTTTTTTTTTTTAATTCAAACTATCTATATTTTCGGTTACAAAATTAGCCCACGTTCCCTTGATCTAACAAATCAAAGTAAAAATAAAGTAATCAATTGAACAAATTGGATACTAGTCACAACATAACACGACCTGGGTCGCATTTTATAAAGTTACATTTTACTATTATTGCGACTTCCAACTTGCACCAGCTCCCCGGGCCCCATCGATGACATCCAGCCCCAATACCCTAGAGTCAAACTACCACTAGCCGTACACGGTAAAAAGTTTTTTTCACAATAACGCTCACCTTTTTTCTCCACAAAATTTTACGGCCGTCTTTATCCGACTTAAACGATTTTTCGTCAGTAGGTAAATATCACTACGTTATTACACCAATCAAAGTCTAGATATTTCATTGCAAATCGCAGTCTGTTATCTATGTGGTCCCTTGTCAGCGCAATTTTTTTCGCGGGTCTTCGACATCTTTATCCAGCCGCGCTTAAGTGGTTCCGCACGGTCTGCAAGGTCACATCATGCCTGGCTGCTGTCACACGGGTGCTGAGAAACGGGTCGTTTGAATGTGACGCAACAACGTCCTGATGAAGCATAGACGCGTCAGTATACGCTCCAGGATTCGGGCCGAAATGCTCTGATTTCACATTTCCCGTCTCAGCAAACCGGCGAACCCACAGCCCATAGTTGCACTGTTGGTCTCTGCAAAGTAAATTTAGTATAAGATTAACATGTTTCGTAATTAACTGAACGTCAAACGTGTCAATATACTCGTACTAGATAAATAATAGGTAAATGATTATATTTTTAATTGAAATTACTTATTCACACAAAAACCATGCGTTTCTTTTAATAAGTAGCTATCTAAGAGTATTACTTACTGATATCATTCATCTTCGTGCAATTTCACTTAACGAAACGTTCTGTTTATGAATAATAATATATAATAATAATTTCGGCCCACTTCAATCCGAAATACGCGTATTCTCCATGTTAATACAAAACAATCAAAATCAATAGGTAACAAGAAAGTAAAATGAACAATGCTTGCAAAGAAGGTCGGTTAGCAATGAAATGAAATTTAATGCCATACCCATTACCCACAATATTGTTATAACGATATGTATATATTGCGGGTAGATTAATAAAATATCCACCTCATTCAAGTAAAGGTAATTGGCGTCAAAGAATTTGAATGGTAGCCTACGATATTAAATATGATTAACTTTGAACCTTAATACTAATGACACAAAGTTGTAACTAACGTGAAACTAGACAATAACCTTTTATAAAATAAGGCGACATATTTTTTTGACTTTAGGCGAAATTGGATCTTGAATCAATGTATTATGGTCTTACAGTGCGAACATATTTCTAAAATCTGTATTATTTTGTAAAGTAAATTTTATGATAATTATGATAAGGTATAAAATACAAGTTCTTAAATTTGAACTATCACGCACACTAGCACAGGACTTCTTCGCAGTGTGTGTCGTGCGTCTGAGATAACTTGTTAGTGTGCGGGGCCTGTAAAGGGCGCTCTTTTGTCGACTGTACATAGTATTTCACGTCTGCCGCGTTAAATTTTAAAACCGTTATTGTTTTTGTGATCTACGTCCCGGTAAACCATAGAAACGATACCCAACTTGATTTTTTCACTTCATCGCCCTTTTAACCTTTTTCAGGGGTTAAATTTTCAAAAAACCTGCAACATATCTTTACTCTATTAATTTGAAGAATACTCCTACGAAGTTTCGGACAAAATAGTCCAACTAATCTTGTTTCGCCATACAAACTTTGGACCCCCATTGCACCCTCTAGAGTGTGGATTTCGACTCAACCTTTTTTAGAGCACCCCTAAACCCTCAAAGAAACCTACGCGCTAAATTTGGAATCTTTGGAACCAGAAATTAACATAAATAATAAAACTGTATTGTAATTTTTTTCGAATTTTACCACATCACACCATAACCGTGTACAATTGTACATAGTATTTCACGTCCGCTGCGTGAAATTTTAAAATCATTATTGTATTCGTGATCTGCGTCCCGATAAACCATAGAAACGATACCCAACTTGATTTTTTCACTTCGTCACCCTTTTTACCTTTTTCAGGGGTTGAATTTTCAAAAAACCTGCAACATACCTTTACTCAATTACTTTAAAGAATACTCTTGCGAAGTTTCGGATAAAATAGTTCAACTAATTTTATTTCGCCATACAAATTTTTGACCCCCATTTCAACCCCTTAGAAGTTGAATTTTGAAAAATCCTTTCTTAGTGCTCGTCTACACCATAAAAGGAACCTACGTGCCAAATTTGGAGTCTCTAGGACCAGGGGTTTAGGCTGTGCGTGCATCTTTATCAGGGAGCTTCTTCTTTTATATATATAGATATAGTACTGATGTTGCATCAAAAGGGCTAAAGCCAAAGGCTGTAGCTAAGGCAATGGACCCATTCTGTTGAGGGGCTATCCTGGTTTGTGGATGTTAAATATGAACTCCTGGTAGTTCCTATTGATTTATTATAATTAATTTACAATATTGTATGTATGTATGTATGTAAATTCTTTATTGTACACAAAAAAAAACAGGTAAAAAATACACAACAATTCAAACAGGTACAAAGGCGAACTTATCCCTGTAAGGGATCTCTTCCAGTTAACCTTTGAGCAAAAGAGTGAACTATATGAAACAAGAGATAGACAAACAAACGTGTACAGTGCGTGATTGAATGATACCAATGTAATTATATAGTATATTACCTACTACGCTTAATTCGTACATATACTACACATATAGTTATAATGTAAAATACATATATGTACATATACTACTTATCTATTCATACAATACTCAACCATTTCACAAACATTAACTAAACAATATTTTATGTGGAGCCGAGTTACGGCCGCGATAGTTCACGTGATCACTTGACCGACCCCGCTGGTACCTCACCCCGCGATGCATTGCTGGTGCGGTACGCGGTACTATGACCAATTCATCATCATCATTTCAGTCATAGGAGGTCTGCTACTGGACACAGGCCTTCTCAATAGGCTTCCACATGGACCAGACGGATGCCACCTGCAGCCATGAAATCCCCACAACTCTAACCAGGGTAACTCATTTTACAATTGTGTCAGTAAAATGTAACTCATCTGTCTTAAATATATTTATTTGGAAGATAATTTTAAATAATTTGTTTCTTCAGATCAGCTTAACAACATCCTACAAGTTTTAGATCGTGATAGAAAAATCACGACAGTTACTTTTTTTCTCATTTCTCGCAAAATTGTCAAAGGAACCATCGGTGTTCACGCCATAATGTGAGAAGGAAATGAATCTTCAAAAAAATCTGAAACAAGCACGTAAAAACTCAAAATCTCTATTAAATACATTCACCTATCATCAGCCTATCTCAGTCCACTGCTGGACATAGACTCTCGTCACTTATACGTGTAGATCATCAGTCTTCAAAAGCGGAATTGTCAGTGACACTTCGATCACTTACTTGACTCTTAAGACATCCACGGAACGAGATGTGACAAATACATATGGGGCATTCCACGAGAATGTCGCTTACGTGATGCTTATACTATGAACCTCCTAAAACCCAATGTACATTACAATGCACATAGTTGTTGCAATCCAATTTGCGTCTTTCGTGAACCAATTAAAGTAGAATTTCTTTTGTTTCATTACTTTTTGAAACAAACTAAATTCTTACCAATTTACATATAGAACAAGGTTCAGATTAAAAACAGGAAAACTAACTATATTGGGCCTTACGAGGCTAT
>JALPQI010014856.1:0-25494 GCA_025490895.1 Thaumatotibia leucotreta | reverse complement strand
CATTACTAAATCCTCAAAGTACAGTACAGGTACTACATTAATACATTATACAGTTACATTTAGCTTTTCATTGGATTTATCCGTCAACCGTGTGTGAAGCTCGACACTCGTTTTTGGCAGAATTGTGCTTAAGTGTGCAGTAGCCACGATCAAGAGAGAAAAAAAAAAAAAAAACATCATTGTCAAGCGTCGAATACGTCAGGCAGGTGAGAGTGATATTAAATGTTTTGAGTGTGAATCTGGAAATAAACAACTAAAAAAAGGCTTATTTTCAACAATTTCATCCGTGTGTATCTTCTAGATATGGTGGTCTGCCAAGTGATAGGTTGTAAGAGTAGAAGCGATCGAAAAGTCGCGGGGATAACGTTTCACTGGTAAATATACTGTTTTTCACTTTAATTCGAAATAAAGTTGTTAGCAAACCATCTTAAAAACGAAAAGTCGCGGGGATAACGATTCACTGGTAAAAATACTGTTTTTCACTTTAATTCGAAATAAAGTTGTTAGCAAACCGTCTTAAAAACGAAAAGTCCCGGGATAACGTTTCACTGGTAAATATACTGTTTTTCACTTTAATTCGAAATAAAGTTGTTAGCAAACCATCTTAAAAAGTAAACTAATTAAAATACTAGTCAACGAATAGCATTTTTCACTCAGAAAAGGAAAGCAATTTAGAGGCATTGTTATTGTTTGAGGGATACCAGCTCTAGGAGCTTTTAATTACCCGAAGTTAGGGTACCTTAGCTTTTTCACTTTTAAAGACGCTCAATTTGTGTCAGTTAAAAAAAAACAATCACGGTCAGGTTTGGTTTGTAAAGACAGTTAAGCATTAAATTTCAATAAAAACTCCATTTTGGTGCTAATTTTACTAAGAATAAGCAATATTATAATTTAAAAACGCCGATCAAGTTTAGATTCCTAAAGATATCGTACTTAATTGTTGTTAGTAACCTGATAGAATTAAGGTTCTTTAATCTCATCTCACCCTAATTGGATGGATATCCCTAAAAGTGAAAATACCCATATGTTCCTTTAAAAAAATAGGTTAAATTGCTGAACAAGTATTAAATTAATAAACCAATTGTAGTTGCTCCATAAAAATATGAAATTATTTATATTTCACCTAAATCAGCTTCCTTTACATATAATGGATAATAATAAAACCCCGCCCCGAATGAAGTCGCCAATCTTTTTACTGGTTTGGTTCAAATTGAATCTTATTTTTATCCCATTAAATTAATTCATTCATTCTGATGTTTATTTTAGTGTTGATTTATTTTAATGTAATACCTACTAACAATAGATTACACACATTGTAACTATTAATAAAGCAATAAATATATTTCTATTTCTATTTCTAAACTAACCCATGATCCAGGTAGGTTGAATATATTTATTTTAAACTATCTACCTAAATAATCGAGTTATCATTGACAAATTAAAGTAATGCTGATTATTCCAATAGACTCGAAGATATTTCTATGAATATGGGCAATGGCCAGCGGCACTACTGCGAAAATCGAAATTCGTAAATTTCGAGGATTTGTCTCTCTCACTCTAATGATGCCTTTGTTGGAGTGACAGAGAAAAATCCTCGAAATTTACGAATTTCGATTTTCGCGGTAGTACGCTTGTACAGCCAGGGCCATAAATATGTGTACACTTTTTTATATGTCTGGAGCATTTATTATATTGTATGTATATGTTTTTATACCCTTAACTGTACTATGAGATAACTCTCTATCAAATATTACTCACCCATTAAGAAGAATCCATTTAAATTGAATTTATTAATAGGCTACTTGACCCATCTTTAAAGTTTGTCGTATATTATTTTATTTATTTATTTTTTTTTATTAAATATTTTTAATAAATTTTTTAATGTATTTATTTTCAAAACTACAATTTATGTACAAAGATTAAATCTAACTAATCTACTTAACCTAACCTATATCTAAGATTGGCCCTTGTGGCATTGTACCGAGGATGCTGGCGGCAATTCCTCGCTGTATCGCAATACTGATGCGTTGTGCGAGGAAGTCGCCAGCTCTTCGGTCTTTAGTTACATCAACCAGATTTAATCTATGTACATAAATTGTAGTTTCGAAAATAAATACATTAAAAAGTATATTATTAATCAATATCAGATTAACGGAAAAAAAATATAAATATATTTTTTCACGACCTAGAAAACCGCAAAATTATAACTTAAAATTTAAACTTTCGTTACCGCGCGAAAACGATACTAGCCATGTTAATGCTTGGATTATCTGTGGTGTGACGTCACTCAAACCGAAAACAAACATTTGACATGTCGCTTACGTTATGTCAATGTCACAGCAAAGCAACATGCCTATATGTCCATGGCGAATTTCACTCGTAAAAGGTTTGATTTGAGAGAACGAAATTTAAAAAAATAAAACAAATTTTTCAATAAAAAATATGTACCCATCAAACACTTTTAATACACCGTAATCGAAAAATATTGATCTTTTCAATAAATACTACAGAAAATAATAATTTTTTGCACTAAATTTGATATGAGTCAAGTAGCCTATTTATTTCAGAGTTATATTCATTTTATATAAATATTAAATTAGAGATTAGTTGAAATCTATATATAATAGTGTAATAATTCGATTACGTTATAATAACAAACATTTACAATAAAAAAAATCAAATGAAAATTATGCATGCTAATAATGTCGCAAGTAAATTCATAAATACACAATCAACATTTAATGCATGAGCGCTTATTTTATAGCTTTCCGTCAGATGCAAAATGTCGCATTATCTGGATAGCGGCTACTGGCAAAGAACATGTGAATGTTACGGGTAGCAGTCGAATATGCTCCAAGCATTTCCAAAAGTATTGTTTTCGCCGCCTCCCTGGAGGACCACAGAGGGCCAGGCTACATGAGAATGTAACACCCACATTGTTTATACATGTAAGTAATGTTATTATTTATTTAATTAAGCTATCGTGAGTCATATAATATATAAACTACGGTAAAGATAGATCTTTTTCATCACACTTGCTGTCTAAGCGCGCCATTGCTTACGTGCGTAGCGGGAGTAATAGAAAAGTGAAATTCCCTAGGGAGTAATAGAAATGTCAGTACGTCATTTAATAATATTATGTCTTAAAGCTTATTTTTTTGTCGGCAAGTGTGATGAAAAACATTGTATGCATCACGGTCGGTAAGCGGAATACTAACTCGAGTCATAAAAGCCCTCCGTCGGGCTTCTAACACTCTCGTTAGTAATTCCGTACTTACCTCCCTTGACGCACAATGTACTATTTCTTGGAAACATCAGATAAACATTCAATATTTATTTTAGTGCAGATGGTGCCGTTTTTAGGCTCTAGTGCGAGAAGCGGGTCATTTTACGTCTGGTCCATAACTTCGGAGGGCCATCTGTACTAAAAAACGTCGTACGAGACACGTGCAAAAACGAAATTCGTAACTCGTGTTATTTAAAACACTCCCTATCGGTCGGGTTTTAAAACATCGCTATTCGTATCGAATTTCATGTTTTTCGCACTTGTGTCGTAATTTACTATTATATACTTTCATAATCCTAGCAATATTTTATATATGCGGTGGCAATAACTGTGGTGTGGACCCTGGACACAAAATAACGGTGCAACTTTACTTGATCATCACTATTTATTTATATTTCTACACTATTTTTTGTCAGCCTATTTAGCCTAGTTAGCCTACGAAGCTGGAGGTTCCGGGTTCGAATTCCGGCGAGGGCATTATTTGTGAATTTATATATCACTAATATTTGTTTCTTGATTATGGCTGTCTATGTATTTAAGTATCTATATGTATCTATCTATTATACAATATCGTCGCTTGGTATCCATATCACAAGCCTTAATTGTGCTTACCATGGGAGTATGTCGATTTGTGTAAGATGTCGCTGCCGAGAGGGTAGATGGCGCTGCCGTCATGTAAACATTGGCTCCGTATTATTTTCATGTTTTAAAATTATTAACGTGCACAAATGTAAATAAGACTATTATCAGTGTTATAGAAACTGTGATGAAAAACTATAAAAGTGTTATCCAAGTGCAGCACGTCTTATAAGTGGATAAAACTATCATTTTACAAAGACCCTACATTGTGACATTTTAATGAAATAACAATTTTGATTTAAAAGTGTTGACAATTTATAAGAAGTGAACTAAATAGATAATCACTCACAAAACATTAAAATCTGTGATGTGCCGAGTTATAAACAACTCAAATAACAATACGAAGTGACCGTTTTGTGTATTCAAATATTTGGACTTTGACCCCTGCGACTAGTAAATTGCAATCGATCTCGCATTATCATTGCCTTGCCGAACGGAACAGTAACAACCAGTACATTAAATTTGGATTTTCGTCGCGATCTCCCATGCACGATTGGAAGAGGTGCAACACGGGCCGTCTGCTAACACGATGAACCGAGTTCGAAACCCACACTGACTAATATTTTTTTTTCTTTTTTGTTTTTTTTTTTGTTTTTTTTCCGCAAATTTTATCATTATTATTGTACAAAATGGCGCCGAAACCTGCATGTAAGAAATGTAAACGATCAATACAAGGAAAACATTACCTTATATGTTTCAGTTGTAAACATACCTATGACTTATCGTGCACAAACACTGAAAAAAGATATGATCTTATGAAGAAAGCTGATAAACTGCACTGGACGTGCATGGAATGTAAGCTTAAAAAGTCACAGCCACAAGGACATAACAAGTTTATTCCGAACCTCTTACAAAAAAAAATCAAAGCTGCAAACACCTCTACACCCAATACTAGCGCAGAAATTTCCGTAAAAAATAATACTATGGACACAGATGCACCATCAAGGACCAATAATAGTGTAGGCTCCATTGATACCAATGCTGCATCCACGCCGAGCAATGATATAATAGCCAATAAGGGCGACACAATAGAAAACCGTGCGGTTGATGCAGAGGTGTCAAATTTACCAATTTCAACCTCTATAAATTATACTGGCTCCATAAGCTCTGGGCAGAATGGAACCTTAGATAGTGATATCACTCCGAAACCAACTGGCAGTAAAATTGACGCAAAGGAGACATGCAACGTCAAGATTAAAGTATTAGATCTACAGGATGATTCAATCGTTTCCCAGCAATCTTGCAATAGAAATGTCACAACGAGGCGAAGATTTAACATACCTGTTAAAAATTCTTTCGACTCCTTGAACAGTGAAGATAGTATTAGCGACGTAGACTTACATAACAGCCCTTCAAATAAAAGCTGTCCCGATGTATCAATTATGCGTGACGTAGATATAGAGATACTTAACTATTCTCAGGTTGAGCTAAACACGAGTTTACCGAATCTACAATCACAAGTGCAGAATTTTGTTATGGAAGATCTTAAAAGGCAAGTGGAAACCCTCAAGGAACAACTTCTGGGAGCAGATTCAGAAATCCAAAACTTACTTTGTGAAAAATACAAACTTGAGGATGAATTAAATGATACACGAAAAAAATGTGACTTATACAGAAGCATGTTAAAAGGTACAGCACCCGCTTCACCTATGGTAACACCAAAAATAAGTAAAAGGGATAGACGAATATCTCATCCGATCTTACCAGAACACCAGACGAAGGCACCTGACACCATTGAAGAATCATGTCAGAATCAAACAGAAAACATTTCTGCTAATGTCTATGCCAATGCAGAAAACAAAAAGATTGCATTGCAGCAGCCAGCGGAGAAAAACAAGCTATTATTCTTGAGTAGTAACAATAAAAACAAGATATCTAAAATAGTCACTGACAACGACTACTCTCATGAATTCTCTTTTTGTCATCATGTTACAGCTGGCGCAAACATAGAATACTTATTTACGGATTTAGAGAAAAAACTAACGGGTATGACAATGAATGACTATTGTGTCATCCTTTTAGGAGAAGAAGACTTCAATCACTCATTGAATCTTAAAAAACAGGTGCAATTTATTAATACATCTGTAAAAAATATCACCTTCACAAATTTGATAATAGCGTGTCCGACATATGTATGTGGGAAAAGTTTGTATAACGCTAGGGTAGAAAGATTCATATTTTTGCTACTTAATGACTTACCTAACCATAATAAGTGCTTTTTTGTTTATGATTCAAACGCTAATTTGTCTTTTGATATGTTTTCACCCTGGTCTGGAAGGTTAAATAATGTGGGAATGAAAAATATTATAGAAAACTTGTATTTCAACATTATTGAGTATGTAAGGAATTCAAATCCTTTTTTAGGCCTAACCCAGGACCATACTGCAAAGACACCGCCATTAGTACGACCGGACAAAGTGTAACTTACCTCAATATCTTCCATCAAAATCTTTGCGGTATAAATAACAAAAGGGATGAACTTTATCTCTACCTAAATGAAACTGACAAAAACACCCACTATGTCTGTATTAGCGAACACTTTCTTAATGGATTATCTGCTCCTCTGTTTAGTATGCCACAGTATGAAATGGCAGCTTTTAACTCGAGAGCTAAAAAGAAAAGAGGTGGCAGTTTAATATTAATGCATAAAGATAAGAAATGTGAGGAGATAGTAACATGTAAAAAATTTTACAAGGTAGGTTCTTTTGAGCTCTGTGGGGTAAAGGACTGTGATACTGATGTTTACATCTTATGTTGCTACCGTAGTCCTATTGAAAAAAATTTAGGTCTTCATGCAAGCCATGGAGGAAGTATTAGAATATTTCTTTAATAAAAAATGTATCATATGTGGCGACTTTAACATCGACCTATTTAAGAAAGATAAGAAATGTATTGATTTTTTTACTTTGTTGCAATGTTATAATTTCAGGCCACTTGTAACCTCTGTAACATTTAAAAGAAACCAATCTGAGTCCTGCATTGACAATGTTGTAACTAATTTACCAGATAGCTCTATAAATAAAGTTATTGTCGATCATAATGGACTGGCTGACGGGCATGCCGGTTTATTTTGTCATGCACAAATGGTAGGTGTTAATACAAGGAAAAACCCACAGGAGATAACTGTCGAGAGAAGAAGGATAAATGCTAGAAACAAACGGAGTTTTAGAGAAATGCTCTTAAACCAAGATTGGAATCAGTTGGGAATTAACAATTTTATCAAACGGTTTGTAGACCTCTACAAAAACTGTTTTAAGAAACATAAAAGGAAAGTCACGAAAAAAAGGGAGAAAATTGCATGGATAACTAAAGGTGTTAAGGTATCCAGCAAAATGAAAAGATTTCTCAATTCTTATGACGTGACAAACTGTTCTAATTCAATCATGGAATATCGTAGTCAATATTTAAAAATATACAAGCGTATTATCAGACATGCTAAGAGTATTGCTGTGCAGACGGAAATCAACAGGGCGGAAAACTCTAGCAAAGCTATTTGGAATGTAGTAAATAAGAATTGTAACAAAAAGCAAAAGGAATCGCTAAACAACTTTTTGCTTAAGACTGACAAAATTGTAAGTGAACCAATGGAACAAGCTACAGTTTTTTCTAAGGTGTTTAATTCCCAGGCATGCAATGTAGCTGAGCTGCAACAATCCAGATGTGTGAATGAATTAAGTGAGGTCAATTCCGCATTATCGTTCTTAAAAGCAAAATCAATTAGAGTAGAAACATCCATGAATTTTGATAGAATCACTTCATTTGAAATTAAAAAGCTACTAACTAGTATGGAACTGAAGACTTCAGTCGGTTATGATGAGGTACCAATAACAATACTAAAAGAAAATATAGACATATTGGCGGATCCACTTGCCAATTTCTATAATAACTGTTGTGATCTTGGTATATTCCCTGACCAGTTCAAAATAGCTAGAATACTACCAGTCTATAAAAAGGGCAAAAAAAGTGATCCAAGTAATTACAGGCCGATTTCGCTACTACCAACCTTTTCAAAAATATTTGAGAAATTACTCAAGGTTCGTCTACAAAAGCATCTCTATCTCAATAACGTACTAAGCAATAGGCAATTCGGATATCGTAAAAATGTTGGGACGAGCGAAGCTATATCCACACTCATACAAGACGCTCTCAACTTAATGAATCAGCGAAAAAAAGTGGCAGGTTTATTCTTGGACCTCAGTTCGGCCTTTGATACCGTAGATCATAACATTCTTTTGGACAAACTAGAACACTACGGAGTTAGAGACACTACACTGAAACTCTTTACATCATATCTTCGTAATAGGAAACAGTTTATTGAAATAAAGAGTGTAGTTAATGGAGTTGAGACGGTCTCTAGATCAAAACTAACGGATGTTAGCAAAGGTGTACCTCAGGGCTCAATCTTAGGTCCGATTTTATTTAATATATACATAAATGACCTTATAGAATACATGCATAGTAAAATAGCTGACGCCAAACTTGTTATATTCGCAGACGACACGAATGCGATTCTTCCGGCGAATGGAATGAGCGAATTAAACGACAAGGTTGGCATTGCACTGGAAGCTTTTAATAAGTGGTTCTGTGCAAACCAGCTAAAACTAAATCCCACTAAAACGAGCGCCCTACTTTTCAAAGCTACAGTTAAAGATTCAGAGAAATTAAATATTTGCCTCAATGGAAACGCTATTCCACAATCTGAGTCAGTTAAATTTTTAGGCGTCTACATTGATTCCCTACTAACATGGAAACTGGAGGTACAGTCAGTTGTTAAGTCGATCAGCTCAGCATGCTATGCCCTACGTAGCTTACGGGAAGAACTACAAATAAAGCACATTAAAATAGTTTATTATGCCCTTGTTGAATCGAGATTGAGGTACAGCATAGCGCTTTGGGGAAATGGCTATGCGTACAATACTGATGCTGCGTTTGTAATTCAGAAAAGGGCAATCAGAACGATGCTACGTATGTCACAGCTAGAATCCTGCAGAGAACATTTTTTGAATCTAAAAATACTGACGGTCCCTTGTTTGTATATACTTGTAGTTCTGACTAATTTTGTCAAAACCTATTTACAATGTGAAGACCAGCATGAGAGAGAACTCAGACTGGCTACAAGAAGAAAAGACATAACCTTGAAGGCCATGCCCCGTTTAAAAATTGTCCGACATGCAGCTTACTGTCAGGCGGTTCATTTGTTCAACAAATTGCCGACTGAATTCAAATGTATAAACAATGTCAATGCATTTAAAGCTAAACTCAAAAAGTTTCTTTTGAACAAAGGTTTCTATTCTGTGGCAGAGTTTGAAGCCGGTAATATCAAATAGGTGCGAGTGATTTGACATTTTAATTTTGCAACTATTTTAAGGACTTGACATTAAATATTTTATGTATACCTATACTTAGAATTGCAACACTTTTTATAATAATTAACTGTGACATTGTGTACTGTAATTTTATTTTATTTTCAGTTTTTTTATTTTATTTAAGACAATTGTATTACTATTGTTTTTTGTATATTTTATGTAATTTCAAACACGACGTATGTTGTTAATGAATAAATGAATTATGAATTATGAATTATGTCCCAAGATATTTATTTTTATTTGAACACATATATGAAACATTGCATTGTTTTTGAGATTTGTCAGTCGATCAAAAGTGAAATTCAAATGTAAGTCCATAATCATAGACAATTTTGAACGGTGAACTCACGGTGAACTTGCATCTCTAAATTTAAATTGCATCAGTCAAGCACGAGTCGATTGCTTGACAAACCTTCATAGTAACATGTAGAAAAAAAAAGTAAAACGAATATAAAACATGAACTGGGTCGCGTTTTATAAAGTTACAATTTACAATTTCGCTGTTTGCCTCTCTAACGCACGCACGTATTGGCTAGAAAGAGAGGCAAACAGCGAAATTGTAAATTGTAACTTTATAAAACGCGACCCTGGTTGATGTCACATTTTAATATTATTTCGTAAAAATGGGGTAAAATTTAGGGTAATTATTTCTAACATGGTATTACCGCTCACTCTGACATTCTGTGGCAACTTGGCAAGGGACGCACTAGATTCTAATATCACGAAGGATGGAATAAGTGCTAAACCAACATTTAACAACTTGGTTGTTGAAAATTGGTCTGGATGGCACCACATATATACAGACGCATCCAAACGTTCTTCAAATAGTTGTGTCGGGGTTGGTGTATTCCATCACCAATACAATATTATTCAGAAAGTTAAACTTCCTCCGGAATCTACTGTCTTTACTGGTGAATTATTTGGCATATTTAAAGCAGTTGAATATATTTGCATGTTTAATTTAGATAAATCTGTAATCTTTTCTGACTCCAAAAGCTGTCTACAAATTTTATTAAAATCACCTTTTAAAATGATTAACAACTACCCTCTGCTTTATGATATTCGAGCTACTTTATTAAAATGTGAAGAGAAGGGTCTGATTGTCAACTTTGTGTGGGTGCCTAGTCATTGTGGTATTCCTGGCAATGAGAGGGCCGATAGACTGGCTGTTGATGCTATCGTTTCTGGTGATATGTTTCCATACAAGAACTACTGTCATGATTTACTTTTACTTCCTAAATTATATCTTAAGTCATCTTGGGAGTTCTTCTGGTTTTGGAGCAGTCTAGATACGGGAAGCTATTACTTTAGAATACAATGTGATATTCCGATTAAACCGTGGTTTAGAACAAAAAAGTATAAAAGACGTGAAATATCTTGCCTTACACGTATGAGACTGGGTCATACTTGCGCTCCTTCTCATTTAGCCAGGATGAAATTTATACCAGATCCTAGATGTGACTGTGGTGCTGAGATGGCTGATGTTAATCACATTTTTCTTTCTTGTCCATTATATGATAGATCTGTTTTGATGGCAACCTTACAGTCGAAACAAATTCCTTTCCCTACAGACATTCCTTCCTTGCTTTTTAATCCTGATATGTATAATATTTTGGCTTCGTTTATCGTACACAATGATATTAAAATATAAAGTTACATATATATTATTAATGTATTTATTTATTTGTACAAATTTTATTCCCATTCATAAAATGTATATTTCTATTCCCATTGTCCTTTACCTGATTTGACCGCTTTTTTCCAAATTCCGAGTTTATGTTATTCCTTTCCGCGTCCTATTATTCCTACCCTTTTACTACTTGACGTTGGCTATGGGCAACACTGCCCTCAAGTCCATAAGAAGGAAAAAAAAAAAAAAAAAAAGGGACGCACTTTTCGAGTGTTGTACTGTCAGTCAGTGTCGTTATTATTGTTTACTTTATACTAATAATTAATAATAATCATAAAGCTAGAATCGGCGCTACGCTAGCGCTTAACAGAGAAGAGAAAGGGAGCGTGTGAAAGGGAAGCCACCATGAGCCACTATATGAGTATAACACGAGTGCAAAAAAGATAGACAACTATCCCAAAAGCATCCACTATCGAAGTGACAGATCAGCCAAATCAGCCTGCTCGACGGAGATTGCTAATTAAAAGTGTTTTTTTATATTTAATAGTAATAAGAAGATACAAATAAAGAAATCAATATGGTGTCGTGTAGTGTGAATGATTGCCTTGTTGCCCACTACAGAAATCGCGACAATCACTCGTTTCACAGGTAAATATGTGCCGGTCGATTGTTTTCAATGTTGTTGATATTTTGTAGCATAAATCGAATAATATATTTGGTGTAAAAATATAAATATTCACACTACGCTACAGATTGACTAAAATTAAATGTAAATTTATTTGAACTGCATGTTCGATAAACAAATACTATCAGTCTGTTGCATTGCCATGTGTAATATACTTAAAGGATCCATGTTTTGTGAGATTTTTTAGTGATAAATACAGGAATATTTGCACTTATAATATAATGTGCAATAGTTATTTGTTTTACAAGGGTGTGAAGTTGTTTTTTACTTGCGATTGTGGAATTCCAATACAATCAAGTGAAGGGAATCTATTGTTGATGAACAAATTGAGTGGGCCTAAAACAGAATCCTGAGGGTAGCAAGTCTTTCAACTAGGGTCACAGGGTCTTGTTTTTTTTTAAATCTTTTATTGAATAAAAAGAAAAGGGTTTTGTCACCCTCGTTGATGAGATCACATTTTCCTTAATTACTTAAAATATAATATTTATATATGTTTACAAGAACAACTTAAAATATAATTTCATGACTCATGTTAGTCATGTTACACTGTAATGTAGTGTAAACTTTTATTTAATAAATAAATGGAGCTCTGCTTCTGGTTGCATTTGGGATAACTTCAATTTTAATATTAGACCTCCCTTTCAATTCTGTCATCTTTAAAACAGAACTTATCAAATGTCGGAGCCTAAGGCGATATTTTAAATACTAACAAAAATCTTACCCCTTCAGATTTCCAAAAAACCCAGATTTACGACAGAAATGGTTGCATGCAATTAATAGAGAAACCTGGACTCCCTCCATTACGTCAGTTATTTGTAGCAAACATTTTGAAAAAAATAGTTTTTTCGGATCAGTAAGAAAAATCCTCAAGAGTGATGCAGTTCCTACTTTGTTTGTAAGTAAAGACTTACTTATTTAGGTATTATTAACCGACTTCAAAAAAAGGAGGTTTCAATTAAACAGTTTTTTTTGTTGTATGTATGTTACCTGATATCTCCGAGAATCGTGAACCGATTTTAAAATATCTTTTCGTGATCGAACGTATATTACTCCGAGATGGTCCCATTGGCACCACATTGGGGTCTGATGATGGGATCTTGGAGAGATCGAGGGATCTCCTCAAATGTTATAGGTACATGTATGGCGCTTTTGGTAATTCTCATTCATTTACAAGAATTTGCATTCAGAAAGTAGTATTTGAGGAAACCAATGATTGAAATAAATCGGGGATCTTGGATAAATCGGTTGAAGTCGGTTTATTAAATTTTTAATTTGATGATTATAAATACCTAATAAATATCTTGGGACATCTTGCACAAATCAACCTAGTCCCACTGTAAGCTCACTTAAGGCTTGTGATGTGGGTACCAAGCAACAATATGTATAATAGTAGTATCTATATATATATAGTTGCTTAAATACATAGACAGCCACAACCAAGGGACAAATATATATGTAAAATAATAATTATGATTACAAGCAGAAGTCAATAATAGGTGGTCTCATCGCTCATGACTCATGAGCGATCTCGTTTAGATAATTTTAGAGGCTAAAAATGTTAAATAGCAATTCTCGTTGCAATTTCAAGCGAGAAATGTTTAATAGTTAGCCATAAGAAATCCACGAATATTAATAATGATTAATAAAATATTATTATTATAATTTATATTATTATTTCTAATATATCGTCGGCTGACAAGCAAAACTCACTATAAAAACTGTCACTAGTTCACTACTCTAGCAACCTCTTAAATATGTCAGTATTGAATCAGAACTTAGATACGATCTCTATTTCAAGTAAGTATTTGTTACTTAGTGAGTTTTGGTTGTCAGCCGACGATATATCGATATACATATGTATAATCGGTAGTCGATAAACGAGAAGTCCCTATGACAGCTCAAAAATGCTACCAGAATTCCGGGGTCTGGCTCATACTATACATGTATTGTTTAATCATACTCATAATTTTAGTATCCATGCTTTTGTTATTAATTTTAATATATTCGTATTTGTTTTAGCACCGCAATGATATGAAGGATTTCATGCAGCGTAAACTTAAGGAATTGGGTAAGAGGAATTACACTCGGAATTACCTCAATGTGTAGTTGTGTACTTTCTATATTTGAATGGTCTAATCTAGAATTAAATGGGTGAATCAACTTTTTTCTGTCTGTTATTACCATGGTCACGGTCGCCTGAGTCACGCTGGTTTTATGCATAATTATGCTACTTAAACTATGCAAACATGCTTTTTTCTGGTGTTAATAAACCCTTTCCTTGATGGGCCATCTAGAAACATGGACTATATGCATGTTTACTTAAATAAACCAGCATGATTTTGCATAAAACCAGCGTGACTCAGGCGACCGTAACCATGGCAATAACAGGCAGAAAAAAGTTGATTCACCCAAATCCACAACCTGGGGGTAATACCACATTATATTCACACAGGCCCTTACTAATTTCATTACTTCCATTTCGATTACACAAACTAATACTTACTACTACAGGTAAATTCATCAAAGCTGACACGAATGGATCGAATAAGTGATAGAAACTACACCGTGTTTTTATTGATTTCCGTTAAATTAAAGGGAAGCTTATTTAGGTCAAAAATAATCAAATTGTCTAAGAAACTAGTACCTTAACACTGTTATTGAGTTATTAAAAACATAAGTTTAATGACTGAACAAGTGTATTGCATTGCAACCTTTATTACATCCCAATGAAACTTATTTTGATATGTGCCGTCAGTCACCTGAGATCTTATTCTTAAGGTTATCTCACACTTGCTATTTCAATTATTATGTATTAAACGAAAAAAAAATTTTTTTAACGAATTAAACAAAAGCCGATATACTAGGCAACTTCTATTAATGTCCCAAACAACCTGTCCTATTTAACGGAAATCAATAAAAACACGGTGTATAATATGTGTGGATATCAAAATGACAGTAGATAAAGTACTGTGACTGTTCCATGTTCATGTTTGAACAGTAAAATCACTTACATTTGTAGTTAGATTTGTTATTCATCCATAATTTATAACAATTGCATTCTGACGACACTTTGGTGTGTAATAAATACATTTTATGATTATGTATTCTCAGAAACCTGAAATAAATATTGTTTGTTCTATCGTAAACAAACAATAATATTTTCTTATGAAATATTAATGTTTGTTGATTATGACATTAATGACAAATGGCAACGTCATTTGTTGTTAAAGCCGTATCTCACCTTTCACGACATTTCATTGCGATAAATCCGATGCACATTTTTATTTTATTTATTATATTTCATTATTTCACAAACTATTCAATAAATTTATGATAATAATATCAACAATTTACGTTTGTTGTAAATTGTTGTATTCAGTTTAATACGGGCTTTTTATTGTACATGTCTGGTTTCACACATTTTTATTTATCAAATTCAAATATTCAAAATTTATGAAAGCATTTTCGACATATTTTGTCATGAAATTTCGGTATATAAGGCTGGGGCTTCCCATAGAAAGGGTTCTTGCGTTTTGAGTTTTACTGTTAAAGGTCTGTTGCTTTTTGGCTTTTTTATTTTGAGTTTAGCTGCGAAAGGACTTTTGGTTCTTGCGTTTTGTCCGCGAAAGGGTAAAGACCCTGTCTCTTCAGTGAAGGAATCTTTGGAGGGCGAAGCTCTGCCCAAATTGTGTTGAAATTTTAGAATATATTTGTCTTAAAGAATTATTTTATTAGCTGGAAATTATGGTAAGCTAATCTGATTCCTTGTAAATACTAGTCATATATATATGTATATATCATTCACAATACACGAGGTTGCGGGTTATTATAACTCTCATTCTAAAGTGACGTTAAAATCTACATTCTCTAACAAAGCCTAATAATATAATTCAATTCTGGGCTGTTGTTAGTTAACTTGTTTTGGTTTTCTAGGTTCTCTAATTCTCTAGTGTGGGGGGCGTCAAGCGATGCACTGTCTACTATTAAAGGTGTTCAGTATAATATAAAAGTAACAATGATTCTGTCAAGTTGAGTTCAGTAGCCACAGACTGGTCCAAAGAGTTTTGGTCAGACTGTTTAAGGTCCAATTGCGAGGCGAAGCAGTGCATTGGGTCCTATAGAGCAGAAGGAACGCTCATCTTGGTTGATCATTCAGAGAACGAATGTATCGATCAACATTATTATTAACAAAAGTGCTTGCTTTTCACTCTTTAACCCTGGAGAATTTGAGTATTAGCTGTAGCTAGGCTTAGTTTGGGGTTATACTGCAATATGATACGCGTATGAATACTTGGTGCTTCTTTTCATCTTTTCCCTTTGTTTGCATTGCAGTTAGGTTCCGAAGCACTGTAAAATTTAGCTAGGAGTAGTGAGGAAGCCCAACTGACAGAGTTAACTCTACACTGGTTGGTTTAGCGTACCTCTTTACCCCACCCAAAATTGCTGGAATTGTTAATTTAGCTAGCAGATGTGTTAGGGTTAAACGCAATAAATTTGTTAGAAGTTCCAGTCAATTGACAGAGGTCACTTAGATGGTCGGGGATATTCCTCTCTGAGGAATTTTATTTTTATTGTTCCATTCTTCACATCATATATTTTATTATCTGTATTTACTTATCGTTCAACTAACCAATAAACTTAAATTTCAGTGCTTTAATGTTAAAACTATCTATCTTAAAATTCCCTCAAATTCAATAATAACAATGCCACGTTCTCCTTTCAATAAATAGTCGTTTCTCTTTATTATTACATGTCCAAATATCTGTTTGTTTTGTGTCCAAAGGTTTAGCTTGTTTCACATTAAAGAATCTCTGTTACTATACGGTTCACAACATAGGCGTCCTACCCTAGACTAGACGGTCATTGGCCAATTTAGTATAAAGTTATCAATTTATAATTAACTTCTTTAATTTATAATTAAGTGTTCAATGTTAATGTTTTACTGTATAATTCTTGGTAAATAAAAAAAAATATATTTAAAATTTGGTTTAATTTGTATTTAGAGGGGGGGGTTGTTTACATTTGGTGCCATAGTTCCCAGGATTTCTGGAATGCAGTTTAACTGCACAGTACCTACTACCTACACCCGGGTAAGACCGGTTTTTTTTTGGCGAGTTCAAAGGATGTCACAACATAATTTTATTCTCACTAACTTTTACCTGCAGATGTGTGATGTACGGGATAAAAAAGAAATGAAGCTTTCAATATAAATCTACTTGATGCCGCTCAGCCGAATAGCTTAGGAGTAATCGACACTCAAACTTGCACTATTTTTTTTTTCAACCGAACCGAAAAACCGTTTTGGCCTAAGATCGGACTAGTATCTAATTTCAACTCTAAAGTAAGGAGAAGAAGGTGCATAGCCTCCTGTTAAAGATCGGATCTCCAAAAATTCGCGAAAAAAAACACTTTTTTTTAAATCGTTCATAGTTCACCACTGATGCGGCTGAGCGGTTGCTGCATACTAGCGAGAGGGGCGGGGTGACATGGCGTCATGCATAATATTGCCAGTGAGGGAAAAATACTACTATTTTGGTAATTATTGCGGTCATCCGATCTTAGCCGGGTGTACCTTATAGGACGACCGCATACACACAATGATAAAGGATGTCCCAAAAATAACGCAAGATTTTAAATCGATGGAAAATACTTATTTCTTTTTTGACTTTCTTATTTCTTGATTTAATCATAAAGTACAAAGAATAGGGTTTAGTATGGTAATGCTTGCTGAGAAATTACTTCGAAGGCTTTGCTGTAACACAGCACTCCTTTGTTAAAATTTTCTATGAAATTTGCATAAATATGGGTGAATTTCGTTGCTGCAGTGTGAAATCCCCTCCTTCAAACCATGGGCGATCGAGAGCTTGCTGACATAGATCTTTGACTATAAATAAGCCCGTAAAAAATAAACAATTATGTTAAATCGCAATATTTGGGATTCATTGAAATGACCAAAAACGGCCAGAAAATGGGATCAAAACTGTTTTTCGTCAAGGAGACCAGGGCTCCTGGGCGATTTGCAATTATAATACTTAATCCTATTCTGTGTACTTCGTGTGTCAGGAAAAAAAATGGAATTGGTCGAAAAAAGTATGCGTTTTCATTACATTTAAATCTTGCGTTATTTTTGGGACATCCCATAGATGTCATTTATTTCATTCATTCCATTCGTGCCAGCTTTGGTGAATCAACCTGTACTATGTATAATCATAGGTTCTCAAACTTTTTGTGTTTCCTAGATCCGGGTAACTTTCTTTCAAAGCTCCCTTTTCTCATCATTAATATAATTTTGATTTCAGGCCCAATAATTAAACAGGCGAAAAAGGGAGAAACTATCACGGAATGTTCCCGCGTACGTATTATAAAAAAATAAATATTTTTGGACATCTTTACACAAATCGACTTAGTCCCACGGTAAGCTCAATTAAGGCTTGTGATGTGGGTACCAGGCGACAATATATATAATAGATAGATACATATAGATACTTAAATACATAGACAGCCATGACCAAAACAAATATTTGTGATAAATAGATACACAAATAATGCCCTCGCCGGGATTCGAACCCGGAACCTCCAGCTTCGTAGGCAGGGTCACTACTAACTGGGCTACGGAGTACGGAGGCTGACGTATTGATAGTAAAAAGTTATTTTATGGGCGAATAAAAATTTTTTTGTCTATTATTTCTATGGTAACGGTCTCCTGAGTCACGTTTTATGCAAAATCGTAACCAGGACCAAATATTTGTAAATACAAATAATGCCCTAGCCGCGTATCGAACCCGGAACCTTCGCAGGCAGGGTCGCTACCAACTGGGTATATCTTATTTAGTTTGACACGAGTGTCACGACCATGTTCGAAAGATAAGGGTTTCCTGTGTTCGTGCCTACGAACAAATAAAACATGGAAGCCGCACGCCATACTGAATTGCCTTTCAAAAACTGTCCTGGATTTTAGTTGACAAGTGTCACTCCATCTTCAATGCATCACGGCAATGAATTTGAATGTCAACCTATAAAAACTTAAACCGCCATTTAAAAAGAGTTATGATTGGTCCATCAAAGTTTTGATTGGCTATATTCTATAAACCTTTGTCAAAGATGCGCCGAAATATGCGCGGTGTCACGAAAAGCGCTATGTCCTGCCCATCTTGGCAAATTGAACAAAGGGTTTTGGGGGCATTTTTGAGCTGGCGTTAGACGTCCATGTTATAATATGGTCGCAGGTTCGTGCGTATACCGACAGACTTGAAAGGTGTATTCCTGACCACATTTTGAGGCTATAATGTCATGTGAACTTTTCTGGATTCGGCTTAGTTTAAGAGATAATGACATGTTTTTCAAAAAACTATTTTCATCATGTGACTGAAAAATGCCTGCACGATTAAAATTATAACACTAACCGTTTTCATCTCGACATATTCACTGATTAAAGTTAGAGAAAATGAGAAAAAAGTTTCAGAAAAATGTTCAACTAAAAAAAAAAAACATTAAAAAAATTCTTTCCCTACAATTTATTACTGGTCATGTAGAAAAAATTCTAAATACCACAAAAAATAATAAAAAAAATTGTCGTAAATGACATGTCACATTTTTTTTACTTCTTTGTCATCAAAAATGCAATGGTAAAATCTATCGGTATACTCACGAACACCCCGTATAAAAATATAGAAAATTAAGTTTAGGTATACACCGTGGGCAGTTTAAACCCGACCGATTTTAACAGTGTATTCCTGACCACATTTGGAAACTATAATCTCGTATAAACTTTTTTATATCGCCTAGTTACAGAGTGATTATTGTGAATACCAATAAAAAAACATAAATATTTTCTAATTGTTACTCAGTACAAAAGGTCTTTTTAACGGCGTTGGTGCCATTATGGAGAATAGTCTCACTAACCTCATTAATAAATGTCAAAAAGTGAGAAATAATACCTTAAAAAAATTAGGGTTTTGTAAAAAAAAAAAACGTTGACACTCATTGTAAGTGCTACTTTTATGAATAACATTTACTTTTTATGTCAAAATACATTAAAAAATTAAATCTATTTTTCGCCAAAAATGACAAAAGTCGTATAACGTTTTTTGTTTGTTTTTTTTTACATCAAAAATGCGTGGTTAAAATCTTTCGGGTTTAAACAGCCCACGGTGTATAACGTTACTTTTCTGCACATGGTTGTGACCACTCTCAAATCTTAATGAGAAATACCCAATTAGTTACCGATACCTTAGCCTTAGGCACTGGTCTCACCGCGAGCTACTAAGCTATGAATTATCAGCTATAAACACGAACAAAAGATACGCACTCCCGCGGCTCAGCGGTGATAGCTGATAGCTGGGCGAGTATCGCCATGTCTCTTTTATTTATACGGGAATGCTTATCTTTTGTTCGTGTTTATAGCCCGTAGTTTCATTAGTAGCTCGCGGTGAGACCAGTGCCTTAGGGTATGCATGTGTTCATGGTAACGAACAACTTTCTCTTTGGGACTCATATCGAAATCTAGGAAAAAAAACGCTTTTTCATACAAAGCGGTCTCACCGGCAGATCGTCGGCTGACAACCAAAACTCATTATAAAAACTGTCACTACTCTTGGCAACCTCTTTTGTCAGTATTGAATCAAAACTTAGACACGATCTCTATTTCAAGTAGGTATTTTTTTTTAATCAAAAATCTTTCATTGTTTATAATCCAGTGCGAAACATACAATTGCTAATATCTCCTTGTAAGTTATTTAGAGAATAACTTGTGCTAGGAGGCACCGCTCTTCCAATACTATAATTTATTACTTATATATAAATGGTAATATATAAGGTCCTAATTTATTAGTTGCAGATATTTTAACACATGATACTTTACATTAAAATAATTAACTTTAAATAAGATTAAGAAATCTTTTCATGTAACTTTTTTGATTTCATTTTCCTAACAAAAAAAATAATTATAATTTTGTCAAAAAAAAATCATCATGTGCATTATCACATGTCACAATAACACTGTCTGTCATGTCATCAAACGACACAATCTAATGGAAAATAACATGACATTAACAATCAAGTATTTAATTTATCGACGTGAAGTGGCCAGTTCCAGTTAAGTTGTAGGTAAAAAAGGTACGAGAATCTGTTCAAAGAGTTTTCGTTTAATAATCACATAAACAGGGTGTCTTTACGTTAGTAAGGGTCACGGTCTATACAAAGTTGAGAAAAATTGTGCGCTGCGAGTTACAGTTTTGTAATTTTAACCAGAGCTAGAGGGTCTCAAAATAGTTGTTTTTAGATGTGGAGGGAAAACCAATTCCCCCCCTGAGCGCGGGGGGAGGGGGGTGAATGTGCATGCGGAAGGGTTGCGTTTAATATTTTTTTACTAATTAATAAGGCCTACTATGCGTTGTTTGGTATCATTTTCGTGTAAAACGGACCTGGAAAATCCATTTTTTATCATAAACATGAGCAATTTCATATAAAAATGTAGATTTTTTGGAGTAAAAGTAAAAAAGTTACCGTTTTTATTTTAATTTAAGCGTCATATAAGTATTAAAAAACAAACTTATCCAATTTAAAAAAATTGTGTAAGATAGCATATTTATTGCAGTATTTATAAATATACACATTTTGTAGTGTTTCATACAAAAATTCGCTGAAAAAAAAAATCCTGACGCGTACCTCCAACAAAAACCTCCGCGTAATCCCAAAAAAGAGACTTTTGTGCCGGCAACTGCTCATAGATTATACATATTTTTGTACTTGCATATTATTGTTCATATTACAATTGTAAATATTTATTGATATGAAAGTAAATTGATTTTCTGATCTTCTTTTTTTTAATAACCTAAGATTGTTAAGAATTTTATTTGATCAGATTCTATTTTTAGATTTTATTTGAATCGGAATGGGTAATCACTTTTACAAGTGTCATTAGGTAATGATCTCATTACCAAAGACGATAAAGGTAATTTTCACTAACCGGGACTAAACAACTAACCCAGTTCACCCCCGTTAAAAGTTTATATCATATGGAATTTGACAATCAATTGTTAAACGTTTACTTCGTAAATCATCATTATTACCATATCAGCCGAAAGACGTCCACTGCTGAACATAGGCCTCCTCAAAGATTGCCACAATGACCGGTCCTGCGCCACTCGCATCCAGCGGACTCCTGAGACCTTCACTGTCCACCTTGTGGGGGGCCTACCTACATACGCTGTGCCTTCCACCTGCGAGGCCGCCGCATTGGCCATTGGTTCTACGTGCAATGTGCCCCGCCCACTGCCACTTTAGTTTAGTGATTCGGAGAGCTATGGAGCTATACTTTAGTTCTGCTGCGGATCGTCTCATTTCTAATACGACCTCGCAGAGAGACTCCCACCATAGCCCTCTCCATTGCCCTGTGGGTGACTTTAAGCTTTCTTATGTGGCCCATTCTAAGCGACAACGTTTCAGTACCGTATGTCATCACTCTTTTAAATCTTTGATCAGTGTGGGTTTGTCTTCAAGAACTGCGGAATATTGGTCGAAAAGATGTGTCGTAGCTTCCCAAACGCTGCCCAACCTAGTCGGATTCGATGATTGACCTCTTACTCAAAGTTGGACCTACCTAACTGGGTAGCTTGTCCTAGGTATATTATAGTCGTCTACACCTTCGAGTTTAGTCTTCGATTGTAACGGGAGTTTTCGTCTTATCCATGTTCATTCTAAGACGAACTCGGTCGAAGGCGCTACTGAAGTCAGCGAGCATCGTACTGAAATCTTCCAAAGTCTCAGCCAAGACCACCGTATCATCAGCGAATCGAAGGTGAGTGAGGTACTCGCTGTTTATGTTGATACTCACCTTTTCCAGTCCAGTCTTAAAGACATCTTCCAGTGCAGCGGTAAACAGATTAGGGGAGATGACACCTCCTTGCCTGACTCCCCGCTGTAGTATAATATGCTTCAAGCTCTGGTCTTGGAGTCGGATTGACATAGTGGCGCTTTCGTACAAACACCTCAACATTTCGAAATAGCGGTAGTCTACTTCGTATCATTAAAGAGACTGCAGTACGCCCAGAGTTTCGATCAAATCGATGGCCTTGGGGGTTACTATGACGTACTAATGCGATTCAGTTTAGGTTCTGGGAAAGGGGCAGTGATACACGACTCGTATAGCATTGTCCCTTTGTCTCGACTTAAATTAAACCGCATTATTACGTCATGGAAACCCCCGTTATCGTAGTCCACAAACGCTAATCGCTAAACAGAGGGGCAGTTATACCTATTCCTCGGTCTTCTGTATAACATTTACGAAAAGCCAATTCGGAAACCGGCTTGTTCGGGAGACCGGAAGTCATCAAGCCTGCGTGCAAGACGATTCGTAATGACACTTGAAAACATCTTATAAATATGGCTCGGAAGTGAGATCGATCGGTAGTTCTTCAATAAGGCGTTGTCACCTTTTTTCAAGAACAGTACCACCACTCTTCTGTTCCATGCCTAAGGCGTTCTCCCTTCCGGAGTTGAACAACTTCTGAAGGGCGATAAGGATTGGTTTACCACCTGGCTTCAGATACTCAGCTATAATTCCGTCTTCCCCAGACGCCCTGTTATTTTTGAGCTGTTCAAGAGCCATTCTAATATCACATAGGCTGATGTCTCGGATATCCTCTGTATAGTGCCGGGTCAGTCACTTACTTCATAAGAAATTTATCAATTATCAAATTCCGTGTGAAATAAACGTTTAACCCGGGGTGCTTGGTTAACCTAGATTGATGCAATTTGCCCTAACAGACATTATGAAGTATTTTGTTTACGCAAAATCGCTAAATTCCCGCAGTAGAAACGTACTGTCAACAATAAGTCAAAGCAACGTCCCTTTTTTATTCGAGGTACGCGACAGGTGCAATTTTTTTACAACTTATTATTGTATGAGAAGTTCCAAAAAGTATATATTTTGAAAAACTACAACAAATATGCTATCTTGTAGTATTTTTTTTATTTTCATATATTTATTTGGTAGTACTTATATAACGCAACAATCAAAAAAAAATCGGTGATTATTTTACCTTTATACCAATAATTATTTTTTTATGTATGAAAATCCTCATGTTTATTATCAAAAATGAATTCCCCGTGTCTGTTTTATATGAAAATGATACCAAACAATGAATAGTAGGCCTAAATATTAAACGAAAAAAATTTAAACATAACCCTTCCGTTTGCACATTCACCCCCCTCTCCCCTCGTTCAGGGGGGGAATTGGTTTTCCCTCCACATCTAAAAATATTTATTTTTATACCCTCTTGCTCTGGTAAAAATTACAAAACTGTAACTCACAGCGCACAATTTTTTCCATTTGGACCTCTACTACGTAGCAAATTTGTTTTTCCGTTTTCTCCAAAAAAACATCGTAAAAGCTATAACGTTTCACGGTTTAATATACTCTAGAGACCAAGTACTATCAGCTGTAAAAATATCTGCATCTAATAAATTAGGACCTTATATAGGTACATGTTTAAAACTGTGTTTTTTAAATGTTAATTGTGTATGAGCGTGCGTGTGTGTGTGTGTGTGTGTGTGTGTGTGTGTGTGTGTGTGTGTGTGTGTGTGTGTGTGTGTATGTGTGTATGCATGCATGCAGGAGCTGGATCATATCTGAATTTGTAAGTTTTACGGTGAGACCAGGCCCCTATACCACAAAACTTTACAAGCGTACAATTCTACAAAATTGTCAACTTTCCCATACAAAAAGTTGACAATTTTGTAGAATTGTACGCTTGTAAAGTTTTGTGGTATAGGGCACAGGCTGGGCTGTATATCCCAGCAAGTCTTCCACCTCGTCATAATTTGGTATTTGTTACTTAGTGAGTTTTGGTTGTCAACCGACGAGATCAAAATTTCATGGAGTATTTTTTTTAAAGAGAGAAATACCCAACTAGGCTAAGGAGCTACAAACGGCAGCTGACTTATATATAATTGTTTCAGAAAAAGTTCTCGGGCTCCGGCGATTTGAGACCCACGAGCCCTAGCAGCACCCTGTCGGCTCGGTCCACCAATTCTATTGCTGGTAAGTTATAGGAATGCCTACATAAGTGTCACGCACTCAACAACATGTCACGTAAACACAAGGGGAATTTGAAATTAGTGTTATTTTTTTCGTACTGGTAATAAATGTAATTGCAACTGAAATATTTACCAATCAAAAAGTTTGTTGAAGGGATTTACTTCAATATTTTGATGCAAGTCATATCACTATAATTTTTGCAATTAGTAGATGACAATAATAAATTAGATTTAAAACTCATTCCAATTAAAAATGAAAAAATAATAACATTTATAATTATTGATAACAGTAGAGTTGATTTAATTAGTAAAATTAGATAACAATGGTATATAAATTAAATTAGTCTATTGATATACTTTTGAATTATTATAATTTTTTTTACCCAACGGGGATCCATACAAAAATAGCATTAAAAAATATATATTTAGATGTACCTATGTGTAATCTAATCAATCATCCATCTTAACGTAAAACTACCTATAGTATTGTTACTGTAACTGCTTAAAACACAACTCAAAAAAAAATCATAAAACATGTTAAGTTGTTCCATAAATTATAAATAAAAAAATATTTAATTTTTTTCAGATTGCGACCTGATCGACAGTGAATCTCCAAGTACTAAAAAACAGGACAAAAGCGGAGGCCATTTTATGATTCGATGCAGCTTTTGCGGAGAAACTAAGAAAGATTTGGATATATCTGACAAACCTTATGTGAAGTCTAACAAAACTACTTTAACACTTAACAATATGAGGGTAGAAGTAAACTTCAATGACTCGCACATAGTTTGTGGAAGTTGTGATCATAAACTGACAGAGATAGCCAAATATATTGAACGTGTCAAAGAAA